>OY735217.1:11938028-11940528 GCA_963457665.1 Thysanoteuthis rhombus
ACAAACTTGCAGCAAAGGAAATTCTCATGACCAATGATTAATAAAAAGATAGTAACATACGATTTTCGGACTATCGTATCGGATTGCATCGGAGACATCTCTCGGTTCAGGTTAGAGTGTAAGAAGAAAACACATTTCTTTGCATTTCTCTCATTTATCACCAAAGTTTAGTTGATATGGAGATAGACAACGTAGGTTATATTTACCTTTGGAGACATTTTTAGGTGGAAAATGAGGTTCTGCTATGTTGTCAAATACAGTAATTGAATATAAACTGAATAGAAAAGTACTGATAGATAAGTAAAAGAAAGAAAATCAAATTTCATGTTTATTGTTGAAATTTCAATTCAAAGCAAATTAAATAACGGACGAATTGAATTTGCTGTACATACACACCGAACATCCCTCTTTTTCTACCAGTAACTCCTTCCTTTCAAGAGGCACTCTCGTGCCTTACTTTCCCCGAAATTCCGGGTAATATCAGAAAGGATTCTCAGAACACTTGGTAAAATAGAGAAAACCCCAGTATTTGACCATCAGCTGGGATATTTTTTTAAAAACCCATTTTTAAGTCAAAGTTTCCAGGGACCCTCTGACTTTTTGCTTATTTTCCCTCTTATCTAACAAACTAGAAGACTCAACTGGCCTAACGAAAGCACAGAAAGCAAGATCAGCGAAGCGGGTTCGAACTCAGGATAAGGTCATTCAGGTTCATTTTGCGCAAATGTCCTTGGGAAAGTCGTGAATTGACTTATATTCCTTGAAATGAGTGAATGGCAGGCCAAACGTGTAAAGCAGTTCATGTTGGGCGTCCGGCTAAAATAAAAAAACTGCTATTGCTACAAACACCGGCTGGGTCTCAAAAAATCGTCCAAGAAATGAAGACAAAATATCGACATCGTGTTGCACACCTCATAAGCAACTGAATAGAATGCAGCACAGACAATTGGAACTGTATATTTTAGTTCGTGACCCATGAGTGTTCCGTCGTACTGAAATGAACAAGGTCGAAAAAATGATGCTTTTTTATTATGATTTCAATCGAAGATTCACTGGCAATGTTTTTAGTATGGGTTCGTTATGTATAAACTCCACCTGGTAAAGTGTTCACATCCGATTCGGTTGATTGTGGGTTCAATCCATGGACGAGGCATACTGAAGACTGAAATCATCTCTGCTAGGTACTCAGTACAATGAGTAAGATTGAGTCTGGGGAGGGATAGGCACCATCAGGCTATCCCACTCAAGAACACACCCGGGAAAACAAGTGTACACCTATAACACACAAAAGGACCAAAAAATCTACTGAAAGAGTAGGGTTAGGTGTGATTTTTGTCAGAATATATTTTCCATATTCTTGTTGAAAACAATATCACGTGAGGGTTTTTTCTTCTTTCTCCGTGGCTTACAACTAAGAATTCGCCTTTAAACGGGTTCTGGCACTTGCCAAAAGCGGAAACCTTATACAAAAATATCCCTTGAACTGTAATGTGACACCTAGAGGGTTGCTTGCACATGTTTGCGCTGAAAAGTTTCAACGATGAATGAATGAAGACATGCACAGTAAAACATATCCAAAGGAAACATCAACAGGTTAGCATGCTGTCAATGATTGATATATATATATATATATATATATATATATATACATATATATATATATATATATATATATATATATATATATATATATTTATATATATATATGTGTGTGTGTGTGTGTGTGTGTATGCTTGTGAATATATATGTGCATATATGTGTGTATCTATGTATGTGCGCTATTGTGCCTGTGGCTGTGTGTGCGTGTGAGTGAGCACTCGTGATAAGTGCCAAACGAACCATTTCTAAACGGCTGAGAAAAAATCCAATTCTGAGTTTAAATCGCTTTTGTTCGCGATATTTCTCTTATTTTTCATGCTACCTTGCTCAGTCGTTTTTCATTTCAAAATTTGAACCCAGTGTATTATGATCGTGGTTTGTATTTCAATGAAACTCATATGGATAAGTAATGTTACTTGAAAAACTTCACTGATTTAGTTTTTCTTGAAACTCTGGGGAAAACCATGTGCTGTCTTTGCTCCAAGTTCCACGTGTGATATTTTTGTCATTTCTATGGTCAGTATGTGCACTTCAGTTTTGTTTTTGTGCTCATTTATACTTAGCTTTTGATTTTTATATGTATAACAACGTACGTAAAAATACTTGTTGAGTGTATAAGTAAAACATGGGAGCATTTTGTTGTTTTGTTTGTGGAAAAAAACCCCGAAATATCTCACTTATGCATTGAAACTAGGTGAGCATTTAAGAATCAAATAGTGAGTGACAGAGAGAGAGAGAGAGAGAGAGAGAGAGAGAGAGAGAGAGGGGGGAGAGAGAAAAATGTGAAACACGTACTCGTATATCATTAAGCAATTGTAAACAGAGAGATAGATATAAATTGACATTACCATACACAAAGACGTTAATTTATAATGCATTTGCAAAAGTTCCCAGAGCCCTT
>OY735217.1:11945528-12053028 GCA_963457665.1 Thysanoteuthis rhombus
TTGAGTATTGACGCTTTTGACTTGAAACAAATTAGGATGTACATTTACCAGTTGATCGAATAAAGAAAGTAAGCTTCTGTTGTTTTGTTCTATCCTTGCAAGAAGTGGAGATTTAGCTAGTAGTTTTTTTCTTCTTTCCCTTCTGATACCTAATGTTGCTATCCCTTTTCTTCGGCATAATTTTGTCCTGTACTGTATTAAGGTTCGGAAAATCGTGCAGATCTCCCTTTCTCCCAAAACACCTTCTTTCTTTTGTGGCACTATCATATATCCTACTTCATATCCATTACAACCGAACCGTAATAAATCTCTTATCCAAAACCTTTGGGACCCGACACGTTTCAGATTTCGGAATTTCTTTGAATATGGGAATTGCACTATATACATACCTTCTATACAGGAACTAGCCATTTTTCAAGAAGCCAATAGCTGCGCCGATTTTCTACGATATTTATGAGTAATATCTAGCATTAATATTTCTGCAGTGAACCTCATGAACTTTCACACTAAGTCAGATGCATAAAGGCTATAAATAATATAACACTTTATTTGTTAAATAAGAAAGTGGTAGTAGATGCAGGTTACCTGATGATCAACAGAGAATGGAATGGACGAAACAGGTTCTAATTCTAGCTGAAACGGTTGGTGATCATTTTGAAAAAAAATGTCCTTTAAGAAGTTACTAATCATTATCTTCTCTCCAAGTTCTGGGCAATAGAGCTGGACAGGCTTGACTCTCTAGCCATAGCTGGCAATCAGCCTAATGGATAGAAGATTGGTCTTCAAACCCGTGTCGGTGTCTCTTTGAGGCGGTTAGATGCCTGTTTTCATTTTCCTCTGGAACCTTGCACAGTCAAGTTGATGCCCAAATTTCGATCCGCAATAACTTGAAACCTTTTTTTTTTTTAAACATTATCGAGCCACAAAAGCATTCATGAGTGCTGAAACGATGAGACACAACCTGTTGAATTTTGTCTGGTCGGGCTTAGCATTTAGTACAAATTCCTATTTGAAGAAGATATTCACTAAAAAAGAACCTTTCGAGATTTCAAAAATTTAAGATATGAAATTATGGTCTGTTGTGAATTTTGAACCTAACTGGTTATGCAGTAGTGTTTCAATAAGCTTAACTTATTACCACATATAGACCAAATAAACTGATCAATGATTGTGTTACGTTAGTTTTCTTATTTGGAAAATATGCATGCCCTTAAAATCAGCATTCTAATTCCTAGCTTTCAGCTAGCCTCAGGATCAGCCAACGATGGAGATTGGAAATGCTTGGTTTTCTAGGTGACCAAGAGCATAGCATCACTATTTGATGGAATCGTTCCCTCTCTTGTTTGTTTCCCTCTCTTGTCCAGAATGTAAGTCGACAGTACTAAGAATGGGCAAATATTTTATGTTAAGACTAGATGTAAATAGGTTCGCAGTGCTAGTAAGGAATTATGATGAGAGGGACATGATAAGAATGAGAAAACATCAGTAAAGACAGAAAGATACTATATAGACTATGGGTGATATATACGTATATTTCTCATTCAATGTCACAATACCTTATATTGTTCTTTTTGTAGAAAAATCTGTTCTCGAGATAAGAATAAAGAGTGAAAACAAAAAGAAAGAAAGAAAAATGGAGAAGGGAAAAAGAAAGAAAGCAGACAATACAGTGTTTACACTTCATGTATACCTATTCATTACCTTTTCCTTTTACAATTTAACGACAATATTTTTGTTTTATTGGAATTCAAAACAAAAATATCGTCTGAAAATTATTTCTGATCATTGATTTAAAGAGTATTAACTTTAAACCCAATGGGAAATTGATAGTTTTATCAAACTAAATTACGCCAAATGTTTTCAAATTCAGTCGAAAACTGTATATACAATGTCGCATTTTTTGTTATTCCCCCTTTTGCTTCTTTACAACTACAATTACTTCTTTATAACCTACCTTGCTTTGTATAACATCCGGTAGATTTTTTTTCCAATCAGGTTCTAACTTATGCCCAACAGTCGTTCTAACCCAATGAGATCTGATCTCATTAGGTCAGCTCTTTAAATGTTACAGTCGAATCACGTTTGTCATATCTGTTCACGTAAACTCGTAAGATAACCCAAGCTGAGCAACGTCCAGTCCGTTCAGTGCCTAGATGGGTGATCGTCTTTGAATACCGGGTACCATTAGCAGTTAATGATCACGTAAGGAGACTCCTGTGGCTATCCAGTTAATCTTTATAAGGAGGAGACCAATATCTACCCCATGTTTAATAACGCTAGGCAGAGTTCCCTGTCCTTACCCCTGAACCGACTGCAAGCGACAAGAAATGAATGAATGAGCTCTTCAAATACTTTCCACATAAGGGCGCCAAGAGATTACCCTATCAACACAAGAGCTCTGTTCAACTAATCTGATTCTAATTAGCTAATTGCAATTAAATCAACATTACTGATTACATAAAGAAGAAATTAGGCACAGCCCTCGAAATCCGATCGTTCAGTCTCTTGTTTGTGCGTTTGTCTACTTTTCATTTCGTGGGATACGCCGAACTTCGGGGAATAATTGCGAGATTAAGTGAATCCGATCATCTTTTGGCAAATATATATATATAATATATATATATGTGTGTGTGTGTGTGTGTGTGTATATATATAATGAGAGAGACAGAGAGATGGGGGAAGAGAGATAAAGATTAGGTTGATGCAAAAGTTTTCAGAGGCTTTGAACAAGATCTAAGATTCAAACTGATAGCGTAAGTCGTCAGAATATCATTTCTCCTGGCTGTCGGTGACTTTTTGGATACTTTTAAACTAACTTGTGTATTCCATTCGTTGCTTGTACAATATACTGACTACCCAATTCTTTGTCAATGATACTTGTCGTAATCCCTGGTCACTCAAAATATATTTCTTCTTAAATTCCAATGTATTTCTCTATGAAAATTATCAGCAACACTTTTTGATATCAGAAATATCTACAATGCATTTCTACAATAAAATCATTCATGAGACTTTCACGCGATACTTAAAAAACAGCTATTTTATCCGTCAGTACAACTAACGTTAAATCCTAACCATTAAATTTCCCCTTTTCTTGATTTACAATGTATTTCTATGATAAGTTCGTTAGTAATGTATTTATATCATTCATATAATAGCCTTATTCTGCATCATTAGACTTGCATCAACTCCTGATCGTTGACGATCCCATTATCTCTGATTTACAATGCATTGCTATTGTAAAACGATTCATTAAACAATATATTTCAAAGATACATATAATAATCCAGTCTCTCAGAAACACTTATCTGATTTTTTTTTTTTTTACTATTGACAATTTAATTTGTCTCTTGATTCTCAAAGCAAATATACAAATTGAATGCTGCATGTTGCTGAAACAAATTAATACTATTGAACATGTTGGTGTCTTTCCCTTGTTTCTTGAAATCTTTAGTTTGCACACGAAGAGAACGACTGCAGTTACATCTTTACCAAAACTAACGTGAGGATAATAAGATCTAACGTGATATCAGAGCTGCTGTATGGATCCATGAGTTGAAGGATAACTAAAGAAGGAGAGCACAAATTTGACATGTTCTGGCATAAGCGTCTCAGTAGAATTCCCAAAATTGACCGGGTCATGCGAATGGAAAGATGGATCAACGAGTGGGTATGGAGGGAACTATAGGCCAAAGTCTCAGGGAGAGAGCAAGTACCACACCATGGAGACTTACTGTGAAAGGACAGCAAGATGAGTTGTCTTGCATAGGCAATCAGATGAAAGGATATCCAGAGATGATCTTCAGGGGAACGGTGGAGAGGAAATGACAGCAGCTGGGTTTGTATTCCTGGGTTGTGGCGGCTGCGATGGCCGGAGCCTTGAAGGTGTGGACGAATGTCAACATTGGCACTATACTTTACCGGGAGCAAAGCGTATAAATTTTGGAAATTCAATGGAACAAATTCAAAAGTGGCCATCACAGTCGATAATTGAACAAACGTTGCGTCAAATAAAGTCATGTTAAATAATCTATCAAAAATAAATTTCATTCATAACATCACTGGCGTTTTCTCCGGAAAAAAAACACTCAGATAGTGAAAAAGTATCTTAATTCTGGATAAACCCGTCATAATAAGCCAACCAACAGGTAATTTTTTTCGAAAAATATTCTTTTATTTTCTAGGAATGGGTTCAGTTGAAGACAGATGCGAACGTTCAAGTCTGTAAACATAACGGTATGGCCAAGAGCGCTTGAACATACAAACACATGCACATAAAAAAAAGGATATGAGCGTTTGCAAGTTTTGTTGGCTATGACTGGATAATGATGTGCGAATAAATGACGACTAAATCAATATACAATAAGTTAAGCTGAAACACTCTTTACGTATTTCAAGATTCAAATGCTGTCGACACTTAGATAAAACTAAAACCATTGTTCAATCTTCCCTTTATGGATAGAATTATTCGTCATTATATATTCGGTCGCAAAATTACTCATAAAAATGATAGGATTACGTATAGATCAGCGCTTCTGATGAGGAATAAAGTATCTGTGGCCTTTGCCTAGGATCAGAGTGTTACTTCCAGCAATCCGACTAAGATCAAAATGTTGTATCGATGTGCTAATTCTATTACACACACACACGCACACACATACACACACACACACATGTATATATACATAGATACATGTAATGTGTAATTTGGCAGTATATTTTTTAATTACAACTTCCATCAAAAAATGACGGACAAAGACCATCTCTTTAAAATATTTCGCTGGTCATTTTCCTATTTTTGCAAGAGTGGATGGATATCTGATTTTTTTATACAAATAATTACTTTCCAAAAGAATAGAGTGCATTTGGTAATACCATCTACCATTTTCAGTTCCAGAGTGTATCATAAGTGTTCAATTAATTGTTGAGTTGCAATCAGTGTTTCAATGACACCCATATGGTGGTGTGAACATTAGAAAATACACAGACACACACACACATACACACACACACACACATATATATATATATATATATATATATATATATATATATACATATACATATATATATATGTATATATATATATATATATATATATATATATATACATATATATACATATATATATATATACATATACATACATATATATATATATATATATATATATATATATATATATATATATATATATATATATATATATATATATTGAAAGATTTTGTTGCTGTCTTCGGAAATATAATGCTCAAAATTAATAAAATAGTGCAATATAATAATCAAATGGATAATAATATTTGAGTTTTTCCCAAGACAAACATGTTCCATAGTTTGAGTTAAAATATCTTATATTTATATAAACCTTTTAATTTTAATATTCAAGCTGATAGACACGGCACTTTCACGTAAAAGCATTTTACATACAAAGATCAGGGAACTCTTCTAAGATAATTGTCGAGCAATTAAAACTGATACATGTTTTACGTTTGAACAAAAAGAAAGCACCCCATGGCATTTTTCTCCCCATGAAGTCTACTTTTATTTCAGACTATTTAGTTATTAGATTATCTCATACATAATTACATTGCGTTTTACATGTGTGCATAATTAAAGTAAATTAGTCTTTCGACCTATTTGTTTTGAATTCTCTCTCGGATATCAACGGTTAACATTATCAGCAAGTACTCTTTGGCCTAAGATGTGTTGACGTACATAAAATGTTGAAAAAGCAAATATTTGGTGGATTTCTTTCGGTAAGTCAGATGAATAAGTGAAATAATTGGATGAATGAAGATACCTAGATAAATGAATGGAAAAAAAAAACTAGATATACACAAATGTTTCAACTTCGGTGAACAAACATTGGGTAACGAATACTAGTTGTGCGTTCGTATTCAAATTCACTGCTCCAAATTTTAAAATTTTTTCTTGTTGTATTTCTTATCATAGAATCTATTTCCATAAATTTCTTCCTAAATTGACCATTCAACTGTAATTCAACTTTTTCAATTCGACGAATTTCTCGTAATAAGAAGAGTTTTTTTTTAATGTTTCTACTTAACATAAATCCTGGCCTTACGATTCTGTACTTATGTCAGTAGTGTCACCTGATTAGCAATTGATTTCAGTTTTCTAAAGGCAAAGATTGACAAACACAGAAAAAACATCAAATGTCGTCTTTGTGAAGAAAGAAGCGACTCTGTAAACCACATCGTAAATGAATGCAGCGAGATGTTTCAAAAAGAACTTTTTAAAAAGCGTATTATGTATTTGTATATGATTCGACTATGGGGGAGTAAAGTAGTTGAAGCATAACGTCAGCAGTGATTGCATTGATAGAGAGCTGGAGAAGCAGATTGAACGTTCCCAATTCAATGAATCTCCTGTAATAAGCAGATTTTTTATAATATTCTTATTTATCATAAATCCTAGTCTTTCAATTCTGTTCTCAAGTCAGTTGTGTCAAGTAATTTGTAATTGATTTTGGTTCTATAAAGGCTAAAATTGACAAACCTAAGAAAACAGCAAATATCGTCTTTGTGAAGGAAGAAATGAGACTGTGAACCTCACCATGAATAAATATAGCAAGATAGCCCGGAACGAATTCAAAAGGAATCATGGGGAAGGTGTAAACGACTAAAGATTCGTCTTCCAAATGGACAGCGTAAAAAAAATCACCAGACTGACTTATTATTCAAACCATCATCATATTATATGTATGGCGGAATCTTATATCATTTTTTCAACTGGTAATCTTTAAGAATATTTTTTTGGCGGGGGTGTGCAAGTTAATTCCTTTCAACCAAAATCACGTTTCGAGCATTCAGATTTTTTCTTAATATGTCGCTTCTGTTTGATTCTGTGTTCGGTACTCTGAATTCTTCACGCTTTTTTTTTATACTGACCAATTCATAATGTTATGGTTGATAACAGCTAAATCACACATCTTGTGGGTGATCTTGTACAATCTTGTATTTCACGAGTGGTACATTACAAGATGCAAAATAAGCACAAAATAAATTCCACAAATCTATTCTAGATTTTTATATAATTTTGATTGTGTGTGTGTAAGTTTGGGGGTAGTTAGTCTATAAAGTCAACAATGATAGACAGGGTGCTTGAGATTTGAGGAAACTTGCTCTTCTCACACAATCCCTTGCCTCAACCCACAGACCTCTGGTGCGAACATGGAAATACGTAAATAATATTATTCATGAAATGTTTTCCGCTCTTGATATCTACATTTTTATTATCGTTTTTTTCCTTATTTATTTCTCTCTGTGTTGATGCACTCTGCATGTGTCTCTTCTTGTGGCACGGGGCATTGGTCTGGAATTTTTGGATCTTACATGAAAGCCAAGGATATCGGTTGTGAACATAACGCGCCAAAAAGTCTGTGGAGACAAGTGAAGGCTCTTGAAACTGAGATCTGCGAATCCCAGGATTTATCTGGTTATGCTAGCCCCGGAATGATGAGCTAACACTTGAATGAGAAGCTCTATCAAAGGACGCCGTATAGCGTGTTATTACAAAACTTTTTAGTCGAAAGCCGAAGAAACATCTCAACGCGTGCCAACGTTGATTCGATGACAAGGGAGGAGACGGCAAATCTAGAATAGAATTATCATCAACAGTATTGATGATATGACTGTTATTTACAGTGTCAGTGTATTTCATCGTCATCATCATCATCATCAGCAGCAGTAGTAGCAGCCCGTTGACGTCTGCCGAAAGACATTAATCAATGGTTCACCAGATTTCTCAATCGTGGGCGTTGCATAGTCGGCACTTTTCAATCTTGACTAGTCCGTTCGCCATCTTAATTTTTTGCTGACCAAAATTTCATATATGATCTCTAGGAATCAACATTTTTAGCTGCTGTGATTTTAACATAACCAGCCCATTGCGATTTGCATTTTCTTATGGTTTCCATTTGTCTGGCATTTGTTTGTTTCCTAATATTCTATGCTGTCTTGTGATCTCTCAACATTAGGTTTAGCATGATTCTCTCGAATCGCAATTAATTTCTTCGTTTTTTCCCTGCATTATGTTTCGACTGATGTACTTTACGGCCTTCATTGCATGCCTGTTGTACTATAAAACAAACGGCCAAAACGTTGTGATAAGAACAACAAAGACAGTGAAATCATTCCGAACTAACTAAAATACATGAATTAAAACAGTTCGTTTAATAGAATTCACTCCATACTTTTGACGTTAATTGCTGTTACTGACGAGAGAAATTAATTTTTTTTTAGTTCAACACGAGAGCTTATTCTTCTACCAAGAAACTGTCAATGGGACTGTCAACATTTGTTTCTTCAGTTTTCAAATTTTTTTTGCTGGCTGGGTGGCTGGCTGGCCGGCTATGTATGTAACACGCGTACAACCCTCACCAATCGAGCGAGAGAGTTGATAATTAAGACATTTACTCCTTATCGTGTTCAGAACCAAATGAGAATTCTTTTTAGAATCTCCCCTTCGATAGGTTTTTGTTGAACTTTCAATTTAAAATGTAATTTTATGCTGGATTAGTCCTTTAATTTGAGTCTGATAGCATCTGTGTTTAATTGCTTTTGAAAATTCGGACTTCTTAAAGAACATTCCCCTACAAAAGGTGAGAGAAGTAACTTATTCGATGATCAGTCTTTTTCCAATGTTCTTTATTGATTACCCCAAACACAGCATGTTGTCGACATATGTTGATCAAGGGACAGTTTCTATCGAGTGACTAACCGGACTTGTCTATTTTTTAGTTTCTCTTTTTTTTGCCTCTGTTGTTGTCTAATTTTTTTTCTCGTTTAATTCATCCGTGTCTTAAACTACATTCCGAACTAATATGACCACCTATCTCACGCACCTGAACGAAAAAAGAAAAAAAAAAGTTAATTACAATGTCGAAACCTTGTGTGTAGCTGTGAATACATAATTGACCGCCTCAATTACACAAAGTCTTGTCAAAATTCTACGACGATCAAAAATATCACAGACTTTGAATCTTCTCATTCAACCCTTGAAGACATCGAGACATCTATTAGACATCTATTGGACACTTCCTTTTCAAGTTACCTACTTAACATTCTGTCACCGTGTAGACAAGGACGGTTGCATTTAAGAGAGACGATGAAATGTAATCCAATTTCTTTCAAGGTTTCAAAACGAATGAAAACACCGCGTATTTAGCTATCATAGAATTGAAAATTGACTGCATTTAATGGGACGATGTTTGAATTATGCTTTATTTTTCAATAAAGGCCTAGTGTGGTTTTCTATATCACATCATTTTTTGTGTTTTCGAGTTCGTTCCAGAGAACGTACGTTAACTTCCTTGGTGGACCTGCAACAGTGGAAATCTATCTTAAATCTTCGTTCGTGAACCCAAGTCATCATATATATACACACACACACACACACATACACACACACAAAGCACACAAAGCACACAAAGCACACAAAAGCACACACACTATATATATATATATATATATATATATATATATATATATATAATAGAAAGGTTCTAGTAAATGTAAGAGATGAGTAAAAAGTAAGGGAAAGCCTCAGTTGTTGGACATTATTTACATTAGATAACTTGAATATTTATCAGGAGAGATAACTGATGATTCTCATTGAAATAAGTGAGAGAATTTTTTTCCTTTCAGCTGAAAAATACAGCTATGAAAACATCACATTTTTTAAAAAAATATCCAAATTATCAAATATCAACTAATCCAAAAACAATGTGGCTCTTCCTTACTTCCAACTCATCTTTTACACATAAATATATATTCACATATTCTAACAGCAAGGGAAAATATAAAATCTAAAACGTGGGGCACAGCAGTCTCTCATACTAACACTTCATCGTAAACTTATGGAGGCAGAAAATAATCACCATAATGAATTAAACAGAGACAGAAAGACGGATAGCCTCAATCTATAAAATCCCCAAGTACCATCTCTGGGTTAAATCATATGTTCACTCTATCAAGGCAATCATAGTGTTCTGCATTCATCCTTCTAGTCCATCTACAACTTTATAAAAATACAATGTTTTCACGCAAAACAGTCGGCTTGCCACCTCTCGAAAATAACCGACCAGGCTAAACCCCCGACCAGTCTCCTCGCATTGTTTCTGATTTTGATGAAGCCGCAATGAAAATGGTCCGTGTTGTCACGTCAGCTTTTGAGCAGCTGGACCCAATTTACATGAGACTGACGACATAATTGCCGGCTTGTTTCCCAAATGAAGAATGGTACGTTGTAACGAACTGGCAAGCGGCTATTACTACGTGATTAAGTTAGAAAAAGGAAGAAACGTTTTACGACACAGAAAGCGATTAGCGACATCTCTGCATCTCAGCAGCATCCGAAGAGAAAAAAAAAAGGTGTTTCATGAAGCTTTCAATTATACTCAAAAGGATATACCATAGGTATTTACGAAGATATGTTGGAGTGTATAATAAGATTTACGTACGCATGTACACACATACACACACACACACACACACATGTGCACACGCACACACACACACATATATATATATATATATATATATATATGTGTGTGTGTGTGTGTGTGTGTGTGTGTGTATGTTTCCAACATTTTCCTATCTGTATTTCATTCAAGCATATATACCTTTGCGTGAATATGGTACGGGGTATTATCAAAAGTTCCAAGAATGTCCCTCTTGCGAACAAACTAAACAAATTAATCTGTAATCGTCAAGAGTCAACGTTCTGCGTGGCATTATGCTGTGAACATTTGTGCATGTGTTACATGCTTTTCTTTGTGATCATGGTCACGCGTTCATTTGCTATTTCGGGATGGACCTCAAACTTGAGACACGGGTAATCGGCAATGGAGACCTTTGAAATGCTGGAGCAGGCATACAACATTGGAACAATGAGCCAGAGAGAGAAAGGCATTTCGAGTGATACTCGCACTTTAAGCTTTGGAGACCATCATTGGAGGACGGTAAAATAGAAGGGCAAAATTCAACGAGTACTTTCCCCTCAAAATTGGCAAATTGTGCATCAGGATAGTTAGATCACCCTGAATCATGTTACTCACCGGGTTTGGCTCCCTTCAACTTCTGTCTCTCTCCCACGATAAGGTCCAAGCTGAAGAGTCACTTTTTTAACTCCCTCGAGGAGATGCAGTGTAAATCACTGAGAGTTTTCTACTTGCTTAAAGAGCGGGACTTTCGGGGAGTGTTCCATGCTATTAGATTTCCAATTTCAAAGTAACTCTAAAAGAAGCACTAGTAATAGTAGTAGTAGTTTCAGCGACATCATGAGTCTTGGTAGTAGTAGCAGGGGGGGTGAAGGGAAAAGAGGAGAAAGATGAGGATGGTTCATCTGAATGTCGGGATGTTTAATACTTATTCAACGTGGTAAAGGTGAGATAATTGATGCTAAGCTTTTCTAGTTGAAGTATTAGCAGGAGGAATAGAGAGAAGAAAGTGAAGATTGGGACATTTCACCTAATGGTCTGGATCAGAATTCGTATTAATCAAACTTTATTTAACATATTAGGGACTGACCGAACGACCGACCGAAAAGTGTTTTATATAGATGAAGGGACGCATCTGGGAAATAACACAGAGAGGTTTTCCATTGTTATTGAGAGGTAAAATAGCTATTCATGCAGCTTCAAATATCTGATGCCGTGGCCTTGCTTCAAATATAACCAATGAATGGGCGCGCATATGCATCAGAAGCAATTCTCAATGCGTGTCATCTAATTGTACATGTGTTAAAAAGAGTGAAAGACAAAAGCAGAAAGTAAGAAATAATGTCTGAGAGACGCTTACCATGGTACTATGATTTATCAGCGGTACCAGCTTATTTAATATCCGTCGTTGGAAATAGCCCTTCCCCGATGATCCTGCAGAACTATCGATTATGAGTACCATGGTGCCAATATCTCCAGAACTTGTCCAAATTGTCACATCATCTTATTTCTTCGTCGTCAACAATTTTGCATATGATCTCTGGGTCCACGTTATCATGTTGTCAAGTGCCCATCTGACAATCTATCAAAATAGCCTACCCATTGCCATTTGAGCTTTCTTATAGAATTTGTGATTTATCTCTGATCCCTGTCCATTTTCTACTATACTGTGCTGCCTTGTGATCATTGCTAAGCATGGTCCTTCCATAGGAAAGACTGCCTTATTGCCAATCACCTATATTCAGGCTCTTTCGATCCTCAAGAATGTTCACAGTTGGAACCTTACCCGATACTAAACTAAGTTTAGTAAAGTTTAGTACTGGGTGATAGTTAAGCTAGTGTTTTAGTCCAATTTGCTAGTGTAGAGAGTTCCATCTTACTTTGATTCTTATTGCTAAAGTCACGTGCTAAACGAAACCAAACATGATGAAGACGACGCTATCTGGCTGCTGACGATGATTGGTTTTGTATACAATGAAAAAAAGTAGCTGTAATGATCTTAAAACGGATGTGAAAGTGGAATGGAGTTCGACCTTACGTCAGCCAGTTTTGTTTCATCATTATCCCCTGCCTCTTGAATAATGAATCATAAAAAATATATAAAACTTTGAATGGAGTAGACCCATGCGTATCTGTACGATAAATCTTCAAATCTAGGAAACGGTCAATAGGACAGGATTCTGGCAGTCACTTGGTCGCAGGTTCAAAACACAGTAGGCGAATGCAAATTTTACATACCAGATTAGCCCCATCATTCTGACTGAGGATTATTCTTGCCGTTCTTTCTTTTACGGTAGGAATTTAAAGTCAACTCCAGACTTTGTCCTGGAGTATGACAGCAACAGAAGAAAAAGAAAAATTCGGTAGTTAATTATAAAGAAAAAAAAATTGAAATAAAGAAACAAAAGAAAGAAAGAAAGGACTGATGATCAAAAAAGAAAGAAAGAAAGAAATACAATACTTCAAAACAGGGATAGATTAAAAAAAGGGGGGTTATACAGAGAGGAAGAAAGAAAGGGAGGGAAAGAAAAAAAACGATGGAAGAAAGAGTGAAGAAAAAGTAAGAGGTTATGAAAAAACTTAAAAAAAGAAGATTCATTATACCAATAAGGGCAATGTCTATTCCAAAGGTGCATATTTAGAAGGGACTTGATTTCATGTTGCATTGAACAGCCTAACATGATGGTGGTGTAAAACATTTTCAATCGGTCACATAAAACCAAGTCTTTGAAGTATTTTGGGTACCTTTTTCTAATTTTGTCAGTTTAGATATTCAATGTCTATATTAGAATTATCTTCAATATGTCTATTTTCTGAAGATTCATTTTATTGGATTTTTGTAAGCAGCCAATCAAAATTGCCTCAAACGCGACACTGGAAATAACTGGGAAAATTCTTCATTTCGAAAACAACTCCGGTTTAGAATGAGTGTAAAAAAATATCATCAAGGGTGATGGAAGAAATACGGAAACCTAACATCACTTCCGACCATACAACTCAAACGTGAGTTGCAATATAGTTAGATAAAGAAAGAAAAACTTTTTTTATGAAATTGGTTGAAAAAAATAGACAGAAAAGAGAAAAAGAAAAAAAAGATCTAAAATGAAAATAAGTTGATTGACAAAGATTTTGATAAATATCGAAGAAGGAAGGAAGGAAAAATCAAGACGGTTGTATTAAATGAGAGGGAAATGAAACCACAAGACAGCACAGTACATCTGGGGAGAAACAAGAGTCAGGGACATCATAGAATCCATTAAAAAGCTCAAATGGTAGCGGCCTGGCAATGTTGCTAGAATTGCAGACAACCGATGGACATCACTACTCACGACATTGATCCGCCGAGATCACATGCACAACGGAGGCTGGCATGGTATTAGATGAAGAGACGAGCTACACGATTTCAGAAAGTACCGGCTCTGCGACGCCCACGATAGAGAATTGTAGCGGATCGTGGGGAAGGTCTATGTCCAGCGACGGATATTGAAAAACTGATGATGATTGTGACGTAAAAAAAGAAATGAATTCCCGTCTCTATCCACACTTTCTATACCATACCCTTCAATCTTTACCAAGATTATTGACTGATAAGAGAAGAAAGTAATCTGTTTGCTATCACACTCTCTTTGGGTCAATCATTTCTTTACACGCGCTGTTTACGGATTTGAAAATTGGTCTTAACATGACTTTCCCCCTTTAAGAACCGTTGTCTTTTGTCACAATTAAAACTATAGAAAGCAGAAGATGCGTTAAAAAGGAAAAAAGGACAAACGAATGATGACAGAAAGAAAGAAAGGAAGAAAAAGATAAAGTCAGAAAAGATTAAGATATAACAAAAAGCGAATGGCATCCATAACTGATGACTTATGGGGCAGACACCTGTGAATTACATCTCCATTCATCACAGCATTGTTTACTCGGGGATTTTCATTCACACCCTGGCTTTTCATTTAAATCCATCTTTAGTGCAATAGATAGGCAGGCCAGGAAATGGTTTTGATTCTTCAGTTGTGTGACCAAAACACATCCAGACTCTTATCGCCATTTGTCTCGTAAAAAAGAATTTAATGCAAATTAGCCTTGGTAGACCCATCGGTGCAAAAGAGCGGGCTGACAATACGGCAGCCATGATTGAATAGTCTGTTCTCCTTAATCAAATAAGATATTTTTCAGGGTATTTGTTTTTCTATGTGAGGGCTTCCCTTTCAAAATATTATTTCATTTGTCTTTTTGGTTTATTAGACTTGGAGTTGATGGAAAACATGAAGTATTTTTCTTTCAATTAGGTCTTCTCTTCTCACAACTTGTTAAGCTCTTGAACATTCTATGATTGAATCTAAGGCATTCTCACCCTATATAACTTCATTAATCATAATAGCAATATAGTAGTCATATATATATATACATATATATATATATATATATATATATATATATATATATATATATAAGTAAAACAGCTGCCAGTAATACAAAGGTCAAAAAGAACTTTTTCAAACCTGATTATCTGTTTGTTTTTTTCAATGCAACAATGATGTATTGATAAATGGTGTCATATATGATCCGACAGGATGATAATTAATTGTGTTGAATTATTAACCGTATAACGACAGGAGATTATCTCAAATAACAGTTCCAATATAACACAATGCAATCTATAATCATTCTGTCGGATCATATATATATCCATCCCTTAATACATAAGTGTTGCATCGATAGAAGAAAAAGACCGATAATAAACAAAATTAAAATTTGGGATGAAAGCGGTTATTTGGTCTTTGTATCACCAGCGGCTAACTTGATGGTAAGAAGATCACTACGTTGAAGCGACACACACACACACACACACACACACACACACACACACACACATATATATATATATATATATATATATATATATATATATACATTGGAATGAAGTGGTTGCATATGTCTCACCTGTACCATTTACTGCGACTGAGCAGAAAGTGGGTTTTCTCTCATTAAATATGTTGGTGCCAAAAACTGCCCATATCTTGGAAACCATTAAAAATAGAAGCATGTGGTTTTTACCATTCGATAAGACGTGTTATGACAACCCATTACAAATTTCTTAAAACGACATGACACGGTCACTTCATGAAAGACATTAACTTGGGGACTAATGAAGATAGCACCATATTTTGTTTTGTTTTGTTCTTTCAAATCGATATCCGATTATTTCGAGATCTGTTATATATGCAGCGTTGTTTATAGAACTTTCAGAATTATAAATGATCAGGACAGATTATGTGGTTTCAAATGAACGTCATACATTGACTCAATATACCCACAAGCTATTAAAAATCAGAATGTAAGTGAATTGGCATTGTATATTATTCGTAAATGAATAGAAATATAATAAACTTTTTGACGTATTTTTTAATTTGATTTTGGACAGATTCTAAGCAAAATTTACTACTTTTTAAAAAAAAGCTTATCTGCTATTTCACGCCATTTGTTAATGGTAATTCTGGAACAAAAGAGCATTATTTTGTCACTTTTTCTGACTGTATCCTTACAAGTATATACAGGGCTATGGCAAACTTGATGGGCAACTCGATAATGAAGATAAAATAGAATTACAAAATCTAATAAGAATGAATTACATGAAGGTCTTAAAATCATATCATATTTCATCTACTTAAGGCTGATCGTATGCAAAATTTACTTCTTTATCAAAAACATATCTGGAACTTAAGGCAATCTGTCCCTTAAACAAGGGAGCATCATTATGCACCCCCGTTATGTATGAGTAGATGAATAAATCAATTACTTAACTGTGACATTTTTATTTTAGTCATTGTTATAGAGCAATCTAATAATTCCAGTATCTTTGTAAAGATAATTCAGCTTTATACTTTTATGCACTACTTTTCAATGACGGTAATTGATAATTAATTTTATGTTATACACATTTTGTTCTCATAAATATTGATTAATTAGATTTTTTCTCTGTTTGGGGTATGTATTCCGTTGGTTTCATTCATTCAAGTTTTTTTTAATCAAATTTACTTTTTTTTCTTTGATTCAACAAATATAGTTCAGCATCTCATTTCTTTTCCTCGGTACATTTCTCATCGAATCATCGAATTAGACGATTCGTGTTTACATCTGTTGAAAATGATTGTATCTTAATTTGTGAAATAATTCATTATTTTTTTCCAACCTACAATTGTGAATCGAATCGGGGGCGGAGCTAAACATAAAAAATTCTTATGTTCTTTCATTTTATTTTAGAATATCTTACAAAAAAAAGACCTGCTAAATATTGTAACTGCCTGGCTAACTTTGGTTAACAATTAAGGTCCCATACTCGGATATTTCAATATCAGTGGCGACTAAGCAGGTAATTTTATATGGACCTTTCTACATGGACCGTATAGAAGTGGTCCCAGAAAGGAAAAAGAACGAAGTACAGGGAAATGGTGGCTGCTCCTCGGAGAAAGGGTTTGAAGAGCTTCTGCCTGTCCATAGAAGTGAGCTATGCAGGTCAATCTTTCTACCTGGTCCTAAGACCAAGGAAGATGTTGGCAGTGGGGAAGGATATCCATCAGGGACATCTTTGGAGCTGCTAAGAGTATCCCAGTGGCTCTGGTTGAAAAGGGGAATGCAGTGATATATGAATCAGAGTTCGATTACACTCGACTGGGTCGCCCGGATGGGGTTGTATGGTAATCAAGATCCGAACATCTGAAGACCCTAGGTTTTATCACTGACAATGTGTCTAGGTCGTATCATGAGGCAAGTTAAAGAACTTACACATTTTATAACTGGCATTGTTCTATACATCTAATAGATTTTAAATTTCCAGTTTACTTTAATACATCTACCTATAAAATGAAAAAAGTATTTTTTTGTACTTTGTGTGTAACCATAAAAGCTTCCACCAACTGTAATAATAATCAGCCGCAATAATAATACTGATAAAAATAACTGCTGCCCACAAAAGATAATGGACACCAACTGCAGTGAGTTTTTTTTTTCAAGTTTTCCTTCTTTTTTTTTAATCATCTATTAGAATTCAAATACAGGTAGCCCCTGCTTTACGCCTCTTTTTGCATTTATGTTCGTTTTGCAACGGGCATTATTGAGATAGCGCATACCCTATTCTGCTCTCTCCTACATTCCTGAATTATGTGCTTCACATCATCACAGTCTCTACTGATTAGGTCTGACATGAGATCTCAGACTCATTTTCTGGGTCTGGGAACGCTCTAAAAATGTTCCCATATAAATAAGTGATAATTGTCTCTTTGTTTACGCTACCTGAGCTTACCAAAGCCTTTGATAAGAACGCTGTATGTCCGTGATTCATCCTGCGGGGATTGAGTAGACATTCTCATATTTGCTACGTATATGACATTTCTATCTTTGACACTTTTCAACTACTTATAACTTTGATGATATTCGACGAAGATGAAATTAATATACGTTATACATGGATGGTGGTCCATGGTCGAGTAGCTTCTTTTAAAGCCAGCTTGCTACGAGCTGGACAAATTCAGAAAATGCTGGCTGGGGAAGGTCTATGTCCAACGACGGACGTTGAAAGACTGATGATGATGATGATGATGATGATGATGATGATGGTGATGATGATGATGATGATACATGGATAATTTTATTTCACTATAATCTTCCTGTTTTTGTTTTTTTTTATTAAAGGATGTTCTCGAAGAATAACAACACAAATGCAATATTTAGAATTCATACACGATATCAGGTTTAATTTGAAAGTCAACTTCCTTACAATAATATTGGCATCATCAACTGTCAGATGTTGGTAAAATGTTCAAGATATAGTAACCATTGAATTTCGGTTCATAGCATCAACTAATATTGAAAATATTGACGATAACCTGTTTTGTGTGTGACAGGTTTTATTCTGCGAACAAACTAATTTATACAGAAATTTTCATTCATGAATAAATTCTGAACATATTGGCCGCAGAGACTCATATTTGAATAACAAAGTATTCCATACGCCTGAATAAATTATCATTTTATTATTTTACTTGTTAATATGGGCGTTTTGACATTCTATAACCTTTATCAGTGTTTCATCCATTGATTTCCCAAACGTTTCTAATGTTTCGGCTTCAGCATCACTTGCCACAGTTTTTATTGTTTCCTGGAGATCTTCTATGCTTGAATATGGTTTCCCATTCTCATGTTCATCTCTTTTAATGATGGACCACACGTTTTTTTCATTGATATCTAGAAAGGCTGGGGTCATTCCAATTATGTGATGTATTTGAAAGTTTTTTTTACAAGGTGAGCAATGTCCCTCTTAGCTGAATGTGAAAGGGTAATTTTCTTGCATAAATATACTCTTCAGCTTAGGGTACCTTGGTTGTGACTGGTACCATTCAAAAATGTTTTGTTCAAGAACTTAAAATAATTATCTGCATTTATCTTGATACTACTATCAACTTTGAAAATACCTAAAATTTAACTGTCAACAATACAAGCTCGAAACGTTGCTCGAGCCTTCCTGATGTCTCCGAAGTCAAAGTTTTTGACAACTTCGATTAAAGGACTAACTGCAAACCTAACCACCCATCGCTCTGACTTAGCAGCGTAGTTTGACATCACAGACTATCATCAGACTATTACAGACAAGTCCTATTGAGAAATCAGTTTTTGTGTGCCCTTTTTCTAATATCCCCAGTTTCTCTTCATGGTTACTTGATGGTAATGTTTTTTGTTGCTTTAATCTTTGAACTTTGTCCTTAATATTCTGCATCATTTTTCTATATTTCCATTCAGAACACAAACTTATTCAAATACTTTCTTGTTGTTCGATTCACCTTTCTCTCTTACAATTCTTCTAATTTTTCTCGAACTTTTTGTGATATTCCTAAAGCCAGATTTTTTCTCGTTCTTATCTTGTAAATGTTTTCAATTTCCTTTTTCATTATTCAGTGATATCTTTTCAACCCTCTAGCAATTGCCAATGTTGTGTTCCCATCACTCAATAACTTCACAATATTCAATTTTCCCCTGGGATTACATGTTTCCTACGGCTCGTGACAATCTTTATTTATTTGAAATTTAAAAATGAATAAATATCAATAAGTATGCTATAATACATATTTACCGACAATATGATGAACAGCCTTCGATTTGTAATGATAAAATCTCACACAATCAAATAAGTTACTGTGTATATTTCCAATAAAAACTGATATTATAAGCCGATATTTACATGGTATATTCATGATATGGATATAAATATATCCGGAAATGTTACCAATTTCGGTTGGTTAATATTAATCTTATTGTGAAAACATCGACGCTGTGTATAGAATCTGAATTTAGTGATTGAATATTCTTACAATCAAATAAAGATAGATAATAAAATAAATCTGGAAAAGTCCAATAAAAAGTCTGTACTACAATTTTCTGTTAACACTTTCAATTTGTGCAAATCCAAACAGAATCAGTATGATATTTTAGGAATTAACAATAAATTTCAGAAGTCAGATATGAATGTCCTGTCTTATGTCCAGACAAAAATAATCCAAAGCTGTCATCCACCAGAAGGCTTTCTTCTATGAGGGTCAAGCCTTTAACCAATCAAGAACTACAACTTGAAAAAGAAGCTATATGAGCTGAATTTTCAATCGTTGTGGTAGTAATGATTTACTTGTTGCTTAAACTTTTACACTAAATCGACCTAAAAAAGCGTCGAAGACGTCAAAACTCTCTGGAAAACACATTTTGCCCATTTTATAGCGGTTTTAATAGTTAGATAAGGCTAAAATCCCCCCCCAATAACGCTTAAATTATATTTTTTGTTGAATTTAGTGCAAAAAGCATTGCATTGGCAACATTGGTCCCATCCCTTCCTGAACTTGCCTTGTTCCAAGGATACCTAGAATTTTGATGGTCTTTTCATATTACAGCTAATTGTACCTCAAAAGATACACGAAATTTCTTTTTTGCGTAAAGTATGTTCTCATATATGCTCCCAACTTGTACATTTCATTCCCAGGGGCGGTTAACGTTACAAGACAATAGAATAAGACAAAAGTAATAGTTAAAGTTATCTTTTTATTCCAATACGTTACTTTAAAAAACACAAATATATTCACCATTAAATCAAATAACTATCATTCTTCGAGTCTCTCTGTTGCTTTTTTGGCATTACGTAAATATTTCCACAAATGCTAAGATCAAAAACGTTTTTTTCAATTAAGTACAGAATACTGAAATTATAATCTTTTAAGTTTTTTTGTGTACCTCGAACAAAACAAAGACAGCACCTTATACCATTGAATTACTATGAATTATTGGGTTTTGTTCAAATATTCTGTTCAAAGTAACCATGAAGAGATATTTGCCTCTTAAAATAATAAACTTGAGAATTCGAATCCATGTTCAAAATTTTTTTAGAGCAGTTACGTACAAAATTGTATTCTTATCATCCTTCCATCAAATACTATTTCCCAGTTCCAACAGAATATGAAAAATGCAATTGTTAGCAGCTTTCCAGAGAGAAATCAATTTGGTAAATAGGAAACAACAATCAGCTTTGAATTTAATGTTGGTATTGAAGAAATATAGATCATTGAGTGTTTCTATATTTCTCGATGTACCATGTTTCTTTCAGATGTACACAATGAACCCTCGTTATAACGAACATCAGTATAACGATTTTTGATTCTAACAACCATAACAAACTCAAGATCGGACTGTAGTATCTGCTCTCTTTACATCAACAAACAACAGCATTAACTTCCCGTTTTCATTTTCAAACCTTATCATGGTGGTATTTCAATTGCTTTCTTCGTGAATTTTCAATTTATTTCGAATACTTTTTCAATTGACAGAAGTCGTTATCAATTTATCTTTCGTTGTCATTGAAAATCACTTGACTTAACATTCCTGTCCCTGTTTTCAAAGTTTACCCAACGCATGTGAAGGAAAGTCAGGTACCTGCTGAATCACTCTACTAAATGCAACCCTTCATTATTGTTGTTAGACACATTTTGACTCATTAATTACTGAATTTCATATTAGAATAAATTATTGTTCGTTTTGTATTTGTAATTAAATTATTGTTTCACAAGCAAATTATCGTTTTGATAAAGTTTTTTTCCTTCTCAATTCATGTAAAACATTCAACAATACGAATATGACCATTCGCTTTCTTTTTTAGCAATCGGAAGAATGATCAAATTAAAGTAAAATTTATGAAGAAAGCAATTAAATTACAACCATAATAATGTTTTAAGTAGAAAACAGAGATTCAATGCTGTGTATCGTTGAAGAGAAAGAAATAGATCTTGAATTAGAGGCGGTAAAAAGCTGCACCACGAAACTGAAATTTTGTTTCAAAATAAAACTTTCAAAAATATATATTTATCCCCTACAATTATTTGAAATGAGAGCTAAAACAGTGCATTGAAGTACTAAGATATGGAGATGAATACAATGAGAAAGAATGAATCTTACCTTCTCTAGTTGCTTTTAATTTGAAAAACCTTTTATCTAAACGAAAATCGAATCATCAAAAAATATCAAACAGTAGCAGAGATGTGTCAATAAAATAATAAATTTAACGGACCAGTGGAACAGTGGGCATCAAAAAAGTTTCTGACCGGAGCACATTTTTGAAAACGTCTCTGAAAATTGCTGGAATCGGCAGAATTTTCGAGTCAACTTTTTTTACTAAAAAAATGTTTCATACACTCATTTAAAGTTAAAAATGAAATTGTCAAGAATCCATAACGAACTATTTGTGAGTATAAAACTTTTACTTTTTATCAAACTTGAGAATAATTCTCAAAATTAGCCATCCTTCCGGTTATCGCAGATTTATATCAGATAAATTAGAGAAACTTTCAGTCAAATCTTGCCGTAAAATGTTCAATGTGACAACGCTAGGTTGTTTTCAACAGAGCAGGTGACGTTTCGATTGGATTCATGCGAGGAAGATCAAAAGATGTGATAACAGTTTCTTTGTTCCATATTATGAGCAGAAATGTATTTGACAAAACACACAACTATTCCACTGATATAAGAAACGAAGATTTTTATAAACATGATCTATCTAAACCGAAATAGGTCACCTACTGTCGGTGTGCTAGTGATTAGAGTCATTGTGAGAACATAGCATGCATAAGATCTGGTATTATCTGCAGTTTTAGGAATCGGGTAAATCCCCTGTAGATAACTGTACCTGGGGTTTCGTTCAATGTAGCGGTATGCTAATCATTTAGTGGCAAAACGTCCCTAGCTATGAACACCAATAGTTTGGTATTGATTGAAAAACAAATTAGAAAACAGGTCTTGCGAATCACTCAATAGAAACAAACGTCTCGGTTTTCTTGAGGTTCTAACGATATATCCGACTTTTATGATATTCCGTTCTTTTATTCTAATACACTGTGCTTTCTTGTGCACGTTGCATGGTTCTCAGTTCGAGAGTCAATCTTTTTGTAAGGTTCCATGTTTCAGCTCCGTAGGTCACTACCGTAGGGATGCATTGGTTGCATAGCTTTCTCTTCAGGACTAATGGGATGTTCTCATTCTTGAAGGTTGAGCTTTCTCAACTGAAAGTTTGTCAACCTAAAGTGGCCCCTCGCTTAATGTCTTTACCCTTTGAAAATTTCCTGCAGATTTGTTGTAATATATATATATATATATTTAATACACACTCACACAGCACACACCACTGATGATGGGAAGAATCCCGAAAAATGTATGGACAATTTACATATAAGGATTAATAACCTTACCTCTAAACAACTCACTTCCAAGTTTGTCTCACTCTCTACAGTACACATTATATATATATATATATATATATATATATATATATATATATATATATATATATATATATACGTTTACGAACCATCGTTCCTTCCAAATTTTTTGTTGAGATGATATAATGAGATCTAATTGAGTTTTGATGGTCCGCATCATCTTTGGATGGTATCTCATATATCTATGATTCTATTCCCCTATCCACTACCTGGGGACATGCCTGGTAACAGAGAGATACTTCCCAGCCAGATTTGTGTAAGGAGCCTTTCAGATTGTACAGCCTCTTTTGATATGCGTAGGATATAAAATAGCCCAGAGCGGCGAGAAATGAATGGTTAATTTGATTTCTTTTATTTTTATTTATCCCAGGGGCACTCCGTTTTAGGAGAAGATTTCCCGTTGGGATACTGACATGACAGCACTGTTATGTCTCAGTTGTATGGTAAGAAAAGAAATAAAGTGGGTTGTATTAACTGCCCAAACTGAGAAGAGGATTAAGATTTATACAGCGAAAGAGGTGGCCATAGGAAATCAAAATCTACCACCAGCATTTCATCTCTATCTCTCACTCTTTCCCTCCAAAATCTCTCTCTCCCTCTTCCTCTCTTTCTCTTTTCTCTCTCTCTCTCTCTCTCCATATATATATATATATATATATATATATATATATATATATATATATATTATTTAAAACTCTATTTGAAATGATCACCTATTGTTACCCAGAGAATGGGCCACGGTGTGTATATGAACAATAAAAGAAACATGGAGCTGCTTCAGGAATCTAAGTTGCAACTAATAAGGCAGCAAATTCGGCGTGGCGTCGCTCTTAACCACTGAGCTATCAGTCTTTTGTCCACTTACCAGATTATTTACTTCACTCTATACCTTGTTCTCTATTGGAAGCATGCTAGTAAATCGTTGTGTATCTACCAAGCTATCAAACGCAAACACACATATATATATACAAGTTTGTTGTCCATATATATATATATATATGTATATATATATATATGTGTGTGTGTGTATGTGTGTGTGTGTGTGTGTGCGTGTGTGTGTGTACATAAATATGAATTCAGATATGAAAAATATATACCAACGATCCAATAAATTCGCTTAAGTTCCTTAGATATATGCATACGTGTTCATAGAAAAGGCCAAAAATCTCGTACATCATAGCATTTGTCACCACTCATTATTATTATTATTATTATTATTATTATTATTATTATTATTGGTTTTGAGGTTTCATGGGATTGCATGAGTCCACGTGTCGTGATTGAAATGTATTCTCGCAACATCTTTTCAACTCTTCAGAACCTTCCGCAGTATCCTCAAAAATCCTATTTCCGCCATGGTCTCTATGCAGTCGTATTCCTTCCTCAAATTTGTAATTTCCTATTCATCTAGTATCATTTTTTAATTAGTCAGGAATTAACGCAAACATTACTGACAAAATGACGCTTATATATGTGTGTGTGTGTGTGTGCATGTCTGTGTGTGTGTTCGTTAATTTGTCTGCAATGTTAATGAACGTTTTCATGTTTCTAGTGCTACTTCAGGGACTATTTCAGTTGTTCATACTTTGGTTTTTATAATATCTTCCACAAACCATTCTTTTCGAAAAAAGGGACTGGCTCCAGATTTGTTAATTAGAAAAATGCACATAAGTTTTTGGCAAAACATCGCCCTATTTCAAAGGAACACTCCGCGAAACAATCATGGAATGATTTTAAAAAAACGAATAAGTTAGTTGAAAAGGAAATCTTATGTCTTTTCCGTCAGTTCCAGCCAAGAACTAACGTCCATAATTTTGAAGTATGGGAGCCGAAATAGGAAAAAAAGATTAAGTTGCATTTCCCCTTTCTCGGAGAAAGGCTCAAAATGCTGTGTTTGCTTTTGTTACCTGTCGACACACGAATGGATACCCTTAAATCCTTAACCTAAATAAACAAAAAATATCAGTAACCTCTGATCATAAAAATGTTGGTCTGGTGGGGAGTAACGAAATAGACCTCAATCCTTGGCCCATTGCTATTTTCCTCGTTTCAAAATTTTAAAGCCATTAGCTTCTTTTTCTTGCTAAGCTGCAAAAATCTGATAACTTGATTTGGAAACCACCTAAAAAGATATACAAGAATGGCCGTTTGCAAGAAAATTTCAATTCTCGAAGATGAAGTTGTTAAAATTTGACCTCAAACTAAAACCTCAAATTGAGTTCCTCGTCGGCTAGAAAAGAATGCAACTTTATATCTTCGCTTTTTTTTCTAGCTTTCTTACTCTGAAATTATGGACGTTACCTTTTGGTTATAACTGACAAAAAGCCTCGAGATCTTTCTAAATCCAAACTCAGATGTTGATATGCCCGCTTTGAAATTAAACTTATTTTTGCGAACAAATGTATTTACCGCAAGCTGCAAGACATCAACACACTAGCATGAACGAAAATACACACTTGACGCAGTTCAATATGGCTGCTGGGAGGAGAAAAAAAAAAAACAAGGAAAGGAGATTAGTGAAAAAAAAAACCAGGAGGAAATTGAAGATTATCCCCATGAATATGTGTGCGCATGCGCGAGTAGTGATCAAATTGCTGATAGTAAGCGAACTTTTGCATTAGGCAATCTCTTTGAATCTCGTGTGATACGGCGAGAAGCACGTGGCAAGCTAATCTGCAACAGTAACTAGGATTAAATATTGAAGAAGGAAAGAGAAAAGGGAGAGATAAAGATAGAGAGATAGAGAGAGAGAGAGAAAGAGAGAGAGAGAGAGAGGTGATCGGAGAAAGTTACGCAAACAAGGGAAAGAGGAAATTGAAAGATAATAGAAAAAAAATTTCAAGATTATGGATGTAGGTGGGAAGGGAAAAGGGTGCAAAATAAAGGAAAAATAAGAACAAACTGGTCTGGTTAGTCACTCAAAAGAAACTGCCATTGGACCAACGTCTTTTTTTGGCAGTATGTCGTGTTAGATATGATCAACTAAAAAAGTTTGAAAAAAAGGTTGATCAATGAATATTTCTCCTCCCTTTGCCTCGATGCTGACATAAACTGGGGATCAATTTGACACAGAATGATACTGCAAATTGAACTTCTACTAAAAATCCTCCCATGGGGGCAGGGTAAAAAATTAAGAAAAAATGTATCTGTTTGACAAAGTAAGGAATAAATGTATTAAATCCCAGTCCTTCAACTCTATTAGTGTTGCTTGTACGCTTGATTCATACCGAGCCAGCCAGAGAGACAATTTTCCAGCTGGGCCCACTTGAAAACTGAAGAAACTCATGTTGACAGTTTTGGTGACATTTTTAGTCGAAAGTTTCTGATAAGAGGAGAGAAAAATAGAATGAAGCGGGGAAATGGAAAGGTCAACTGATTACCGGGAGGAACATTTCAAAAAGAAGAAAATATGTTGTACAAAAGGCAAGAACATCACGAACGAGGAGAGTTTTGAGATAAGGAAAAATTATGAGTCGTTAAAAAAATCTTATGGTTAAAATTTGGAGAAAGGGATTATACTAAACATCATATCAATTTTGTTTTATGAGGAATCTTTTGGTGCTTCCAATCAGTAATGCCTTTGTTATCCCTGGAACAGAATGAGTTTTGGAAGAAAAGAGAGTCACACAGGGGATTATATTTAGCATGTAACTATAATATTAAAATAGGCTCGTACTTTCTACTTTTTCCTCGGGAGAACAGATGAAATACAGGTTACATCGAATATGTATGCAAGTACAGCCTAGATAAAAGTTTTTTTTCACACACCAGGGACGATACGCTTAGAACCCCTTTTTACAATGCCCAGTTCATAGACGCCAGGGTGGTATCAAAGAAAAAAAATGGCGGCCCAAGTGACTTATTTTTGTACTCCTGTACCAAATTTGGTTCTTAGTCATACAAAAAAAGATATGTAACCAACGTTTCCTCCCAAAAGTCACTCATTGAGCAGAAACATGAATCCTTACCAAAAGATTGACCCTGCAGCATGCACAGAAGAGAATCACGCTCACCATTACACAGAGAATCACTTAATACAGTATATAAAAGAAAAATCAGGTGTCGGAGAAATCATAGGATCTATTAGAAAATTCAAATAGCAATGGGCTGGTCACGTTGCAAGAACGTTAGTCAACGGTCGTACATCGCAATCCAAAAGTTGGATCTCAACAGATCATATGCGAAACTGTGGCCAGCAAATAAAGGGGGGGATGACGTAACAAATTAAACGATTTAGGAAAGTATTGGCCTCGCAACGTCCATGATAAGAAAGTCTTGCAAATCTCGGGGAAAGTTTATGTCTAATGGCAAACATTAGAAGACTGATGATGATGATGATGATGATGATGATGATGATGATGATGATGATGATGATGATGATGAATCCCAAAAATACTTTTAAAACTATCCATAGGTAATAGGAGCCTACAAACTTTAGAGACTGACCCACGGACTGAGAACCATGCGATGTGCACATAAGAGAATCATGTTCAACATCACAAGGAGGGACCAAAAAACAGTACAATGTGTCAAGGAAAGTCCGAGACATCGTAGAAACCATTAGGAAACTTAAATTGCGATGGGCTGGTCATGTTGCCAGAATGATCGACAACCAGTCGACATCGCAACTCAAAACATGGATTCCCAGAGATCAAATGCAGAACTGAAACCAACCAAATATGAAATGGCAGAACGAACTGGAGAGGTTCAGAAAATATAGGCTCTGCACCACCTACAAGAGAAAGGTGTGGCAAATCCTAAGGAAGGTCTATGTCTAATGACGTACGATAAAAAACTGATGATGATGGTGATGATGATGATGATGATGATGATGATGATTGGAGCCTTAGCGCAATGGTGTAAAATAGGTCCCTCAATGTGACCACATTGCCTCGAGATGATGATGAATCTCAAAAAATATCTTTGAAACTCCACACAGGTAATTGGAGTTTGGAACCTCACCAAGAGACTGACCCTTAGATTGAGGACCATGCAACGAGCGCAAAAGAGAGTCATATTCAACATCACGCGGAGAAACCAGAAGATAACACAACATATTCGGGAAAGACAGGAATCAGAGACATCTTAAAACCATTATGAAATTATAAACTATACGAGTGTCCATCTCTTTCTTACATCTTTATACATCAATTGAATGTCATCGTGGATTGTGATGTTCTCGGATGCTTATGATGTCTTGATATATGCATCAACTGATGCTGCAAATTCCCATATTTGTTGCTTTCCCGTAAGTTTGCGGGTGTTGAAAGTAGATATGAATAGTTTATTTTGGCATTTCATTAGATGTACTTTTAATTTTTTTTTTTGTTTTTTGACAATAGTTGAATCTTAAACTACATACCGTCCTGGTATCGCAGGGCGTGTCCTTTGTTGACCTGCACAACGGGCTTTGTGATGTGGACGTTGGAGAGTAGGTAACATAATACCAAATCCGTCGATAGCTGGTGACAACTATGATTGGCTACTCCTATCGTCGAGCGCAGTTGACAATTTTTAGTAGCTTCTTTCTCTAAGCTGATGATACTATATGTTGCAAATTGCCGTTCAAGGTGGCAAATTGGAGCCCATGCGCGGTCAGTACTTCAAAGTCAATTATTGTCTCCAAAAGCCTGGAGCTCAACTTTGGAATTTTTATCATCGAACTTTTCTCCTCAAAGTAATTTAACCCATAATCTTGGCACATTGTCAAAGCGTCTCCGCATAAGAGTGTGTCATAGTAATAGGTTTATAAGGGCTACCCCAGGGAAGTTTTCTCAAGGACCCTACCTTTAGCCTTTGGCTAAAAAGCCTATCCTACAAGGCAGATAGCTTAATTTCGGATTCTTCTTGGTTTTGGTATCTTGGGCGGACCTTTTTTTTCTTATTCTGTGGTGTGCCCAGTTTCATCTGTTAGACTAGGTAGACACTTATACATATCTCAAACATAAACATATGCATATACATATATGCATATGCATACAATACACACGCACAGTATATGTGTGTATATAATTATATATATATATATATATATGATAACATCGTATGTACAGAGACCTAGAGTGCAGCCAATTTAGTTGCCGACACTTGACCATGGACAGGCTGTACTGGGTTACACGTGGGCAATAAGCTAGGAAAGCATTTGACAACATCGAGGAAATGAATCCTAAAATCAATATTGCAACATTCAACGGAAACCCTAAACAACGGTTATATGTTCGCGATGAATGCGTTCAACTCTCCAAAGCATAATTGTCATTTATCGTCCGTCCGATTCCCAAACAGAACGTTGCCATTATTGGTGGAGATTTCAATGTCAATGCTAATGGCTTCAAACAGTGGTATCACATCTAAATAAACAAAAATGGAATCGTGCTCAGTGGTTTCGTTAATGAAAATAGCCTCATCTATCTGAACGTGGAATTTCAGGAAAAAAAAGAAGGGGAGACTGGACATTTACCTACCCTAAATGCGTAAAAGCTCAACCAGATTATGTTTTAATCAAAATGAAATCGACTGAGAGGGCAATTGACTGTCAAGTCTATGATACTTTTAACAATGTCAACGCTGACCATTGCATTGTCACAACCACAATCAATCTTACTCTGAGCACGAACAAATTAATCATTAAAAAACCGTTTTATGATCGGTCAGTGTTAAGAAGCAAAAGTAAAAAAATCTCATTCAAAAGCAGTTTGACCGCTCTACAAGGAGACATGGATGATCCTGTGAATCAAATATACGACTATTTTGAAAAAGCATGTAAAATAAAAGCAGCAGAATACACCAGATTAAAAACCAAAGTCAAGCGAAGAGTACCATGGCAATCTGGAGAGGTTGTTACGAAAGGTCTGAAAATGAAGGAAGCTGAACTCTTCGTTAATATCACACCCCTATAGCCAATCCAAACAATCTATAAAAAAAGGCTGGAAACAACTTGAAAGAAACGTAAATCAGAACAAATATTATACCTGCAGTGCAAGATCAACATCATCTCCAATGCCGCAGCAAATAAGCAGGGGGGCCACAATATGGAAATCCATCAGCCGAAACATGAAACTGAGATTGACCTTCAGAACCATGCAACATGCAGAGGAGAGAATTATGCTAAACATTGCGTGGCGATTCACTCCATACAGAAAAAGCAGGAATCAGAGAAATCATAAAATCCTCTAAAAAAAAAAAAATGAAATGGCAATGGGTTGGTCATGTGATAAGTATGTCAGCGAACAGTTGAACAACACGATTCAAAAGGTGGATCCCAACAGATATTTTGCAGACAGGTTGCAGACAGAGCAAAGCCGAAAGTAGGAAACTAAATGGGGAGAATAATCAAAAGGCAAAAACATTTCCATGATTTACTTGAACATCCGTCAATGAAAAAGAAACCAACTCAATTATTGAACGTTCACTCAATATTAAAACAGGGAACTTTACTACGGAAGAACTAGAAAATTCCCTGAAGAATATTTCATATAGCAGTGTATGTGGCTTATACAACATCTCGACGGAAGTTTGGACAGATTTTAATGATGTACCGCTATCAATGTGCAATAAGGTGTACGATCAAGACCCAATACATCGTTTGACAAGAGGCTACAATTTGTCTCTCCCTAAAGAGGGAGACCCTGACTTGACAAGCAGTTATCGAGGAATGACACTGAGAATTATTGCAACCATAGTGTACAATCTCATACTTCTACATCGTATACGTCCTAAATTGGAAAGACTTCTTCGTCAAACCAAAATGGCTTCCGATCAAACAGATCAATAATTTCGCAACCTTTAACTTCAAGACGTATGATAGAAAAGGTAAAAGCTAACATCCATTGAGTAGTAAAATTGTTTTTAAGCTCATCTAAAGCGTCCGCTTCTATTCAACGATGGTGGAGATAGTGCTAATATATGGAATCCCATCAGAAACTGTCACTGCAATAATCATGCTGTACAAAAAGTCTAAATCAATGGCAAGATCACTTGATGGAGATGCAGGATTCTTTTTGGCATAATATTGTTTTTTTTATAAGTACACACATTAGCTCCTTATCTCCTAATCCTATGCCTCAGTTTTACACTACACATCTCTCTCGATATCAACAAGGATCTAAGTTCCACACTCAAGAAAGCCAAAAGCTCACGATACCCAGCTCAAACAATAACAGCTGTGGACTATGCAACCAAACTACTTCCTTTGATGGAAGACGCAGACAAAGAAATTGGTGTACACATCAATGTAGGCCAAGCTGAGTATGAGTACATTAAATTCGACCTGACAAATGATGAGATCAAATCACTCAAAGGTAACATCATCAAATCGCAATTTACATACTTTCGTAGTATCATCAATTCCAACAAAAGTGATATCGGAATACGACAGGGAAGAGCATGTGGAGCCCTTCAGGAGATGGTTGCATTCTGGAAATCATCACTGCTTGATGAGTTACAACGAAATTTCTTCAAAACTGCTATTGGGTCGGTTTTACTACAGGGCTTGACTACATGAGCACTAATTAAAAAACAAGTTGCTGCTCTTAATGACACATATGCAAGGCTGCCCCGTGTGGTCCTCAATTTCAATTGTAAATAACAACCAACTAATTAGCTGCTTTGCAGGGATTCTGTCGTTTGAAATACCATCGGAGGAAGACCATTGCGTTTTGTCAGCCATTCGAGGCGAAATAAAGAGAAACTAGTAAGCAGCACAATTACACGGAAGTCAGTACGAAGACCAATACGATCATATATTGATTAACTCGAGAGTGATATTAGATGTCAACCAGAAGACCCACCGAACACAATGGCGGAAAGAGACTGGGGAGGGCACGAGTCAACTCTCGACTTGATGATTGAGATTTATACAAGCATTAGATTAATTTATAGTCCACGGGCACGTAACTCAGTACAGGGTTTTTGTTCCTCTGCACTGGGTTGTTGGGACAACAATCATAGGCGCGCTCTGGGCGACTGAGCCTAGCACAATCAATCCTTGCCCAGGCTTTTCAGATCAGTGTGTTCAGCAGAGAGGCATTGAGTATCATTTGTGAGTTGTTTTGTACGACTCCACCATAGATTGAAACCGAAGCCTACAGAAGTGCACTCTACCATTGAGCCAAGGAGATCAGTAATTAGCATGTAGATATTCTGGAAATTTACAAGCAAAGCCTGCAAATCAAAGCCTGCACTATCATGTTACGGATTCTATGCATTTAAATTATCCTGAGAATGAACTTAGCGGACGATATTGTTTTGTTCCTTTTTGTATCTCCTGGGATATTGATTTTTCATCAAACTTTTGGGCCGTGAAGAAAAAAAAAAAGGAAAGAAAGTTGATACAACCTCGAAATAATGGGATCCATCCTCTATATAACATTTCAGTATAGCTCTAAGATGGCTGGGACCAAGAGCAGGGCCCTAATAAAGTACGAGATGCAAGGGAGGGCAAACGGGGGCAACGAAAACCGATGCAACATCAAGTAAAATTGCTTTAATCAATGATTAACTCCAGACCATCGCTCTAACTCAAATTATTCATTCAATCACCATTGACACCCGTGATAGAGAGATCTGGTGAAACTTTGGAAAGGTCTATGTTTTAACGACGAACGTTATAAAACTCATGATGAAAAAGACAATACATTCCTCTTCTCTTCATATCTTTATATAACATATTTTCTTTCAAAATTACATTCTGTTTGGTTTTCGTTACTTCTTATTGCTCCCCGTTGATTCTCGTATCTTGCAAATACCGGTATCCTATCATCATGCAAAATGAATTGCTGCTGTCTTTCAAGATTCTAACACTGGCTCTATTTATTTCTCCCTTCTCATTCCCGATGAATCCTTGTTTTGGGCATAAAATTATTGACAACACGTTTTTCTCTGAAAAATAGTTCACATATGTTTCTTCCAGCACCAATATTCCTGTTATAACATAATTTGTACATATATATATATATATATATATATATATATATATATATATATATATATATATATATATATATATATATATATATATATGTACAAATTATGTTATAACAGGAATATTAATATATATATATATATATCTGTGTGTGTGTACGTGTGTGTATGTACATATATCAACATGTATATATATGTATATATATATATATATATATATATATATATATATATATATATATATATATATATATATGTATATATATATTTACATAATTATATCTTATCTACATTTTTTTATTTTGTATATGAGATGAGAGAACATATCTTGAAATATTTTAGCGTCATTTACAACTTTTTATCACGAAATCTCATTCACCCAAAACTAAAATTCCGTATGTTTTTCATTATTTTCATCTAATTCTTTTTGTGTGCAATTCTAACTAAAAAAAAGTATAAAACAAAACGCACAAAAAAGTATAAATCATCTCGTTACCGAAGTGTTTTTATTAATGTTTTTGATCATTCTAAAAATATGTAGAGAAAACTACGAGTGATAAAAAGAGCTCCGCACAAAAATTATTAGAATTTTTCCAGTTTACACAATCATCAAGTATTGTACAGTTGGATTGTTTCCCCATGTGGTCATTTTTTCACAGCGTTTCCGCTGTGTACCTCTCGGCCTCTGTTGGGTGAAGTTGGTTCGAGAATGAGGAATTACTATTCACTGCACACGCTCAGATGACCTGGACACATCACATACGATTTTTTTTTGTAAATCCAGACTGTATTGTCGGGGTATTTACAAGTTTATTCCCCTGAATTTGTTTATCCATTTTTTTTCCCTAAAGTTTCTTCTTCTGAGGAACTCCCAGATGCTATAGATATCATATGTCGAGCAGCCAATTGGTACGACAGAAGAAAGTACTTGTGCTGTTTCCTTCAGTTATCGTATTCTCCCTGTCAATGATTTGTGCTCCCTTGAATAGGGGCAAGAGCCCACTACAATCTTTTCAAACGTGGGATAGTTCGACCATATCATATCTTGATTAATACATACCATCTGAAAAATTTCAGACGAGAATCAGATTGCATAAATCTAGCGAGCAAAAGTTTTTGAAGTTGGAATAAGATTTTTCAAAATGTTTTCTCGTTTTACATCATCACAAAAATGACTTTTTAAGAATTATTTTTGCATTTCATCCACTCCTATAGTTTCATTTACCTCCAAATGATTTCATTAACTTTGGGGGCAAATTATTAACCAGTTTATAAAACACTGATTCTAAAAATCAGATCTGTCTTCAAAACTACCAAAAGGTTGGTGTGGCTGCCTAAATACGTATGTATCAGGCGTAGAAGCTGCATCAATGGAGCTAGATGGCTGAAGATCTATACATTAATTTCTAATTATGCCTAGAATTTTTTTCCTTTCCAAATCAACTGTATTGGAGTTTTTTTTAGAGGGGTCAGTTTTCAAAGCAAAATGATGCCAAATAGACCCCTCAGTTTTAGCCTGCTTGTTTTGCACAAAAATTTAGATTTCCATTAGTGATCACGTACGAACAAAGGACGAGAGGTGTAAATCATTCACCGATAACCCCTTTTTCTAATTTTTCCCAAAAAGCATGCTGCTAAAATATGTAGTTTGTGCGACGGTTTCTACTGAGTGACTAACCTGACCATGAATCTGTTTCTCAAAGTACACACGCAGATGTGTTAAACGTTTATCTCTATCACAAACAAGTTACACGCTTAGTCAAAACAAGATTCAGTTCTTCTCAGTACTCACCGCTCTGATCTGGAGAGAAGATAGGAGCGTCCGTGTATTGAGTCTTTTCCCTCAACCAATCGACTAACAAAATCTCTTTGAGAAGGAGCGGCCTTTGAACTTGATTGCCTGAGATTTTCGTCGACATATGGCAGAGCTGGCGAAAACAGCTTGCGTAGAAAATCCTAAACGTGTATCTTCACCTTGAGGAACGGTTAGCCGAAAATGAAAATCGGTGGTGAAAAGGTTTTGTCGGACGGGAACCAATACCCGCCTGTCAGTCTAAATGATTACGATGTGATAGTTTCCTATGGGCAAGCAAAAGGCAGAATTGGATACAATGGTTATTTTATAAAGATTTTGAAACTAGTGATTTCGTTAAATCCCTACGGAATTTGTGAGTTTCCTGAAAATTGATAATAATCTCGATTTGAATTCTTTTTTTTTTGTTTGTACTTTCTATAGTGTCATAAAATGAAATATTGTATTCTATATTTGAAGCAGGTACTGTAGCGAAACTTTTTAAGATATCCATAGTTTCATAATCATTGTAGTAATTGTTAACCAAGTCATGATGCTGACGATTATAACTGCACTGAGTTCAATCCTCACTGGGTGCACCATCACTGTGGCCTGGTGACAGAGTGAGTTAAATTAGATAAAATATCGCGTATATTCTGCTTCAGTATATATTCACAAAATTTTGCTTAGTTTGACCCAAGCCAACAATCATCATCATCAGTCTCTTAATGTCCATCGTTGACTTAAACTTTCCACAGGATTCGCCACACTTCTCTATCGTGGGCGTTGCGGAGCCAGTACTTTCAGAATTTGTCTGGGTTGTCTCTTCATCTAGTTCTCTGCTGGCCTTGGTTGCGCATGCAATCTCTGAGGATCATACGATGAGTCATGATGTCCATCAGTTGTCTGCTATTCTTGCGACATGGCCAGCCAATTGCCATTTGAGATTTTTCAATAGAGTCTATGATGTCTCGGACTCCTGTTTTCTCCCTGATGTATTGTGCTGTCTTGTGGTCTTTCTATGAGATGTTGAATATGATTCTGTCGTGTGCATGTTCCTCAGTTAGTGGGTCTGTCTCTGGGTTAGGGTTCATGTTTTAGCCCCGTAAGTGACTATTGGGAGGACGCATAGGTATTAATTTTGCACAGCTATGATATAACCGTGTTTGGCTTTCTTTCCCATCCAGCATAATGGGACAGATCTTTTTTTTCCGCATGACCTATCAGAAAATCATACAAGGCCTTTAGATGAGAGAACTGATGTGCACAGGGAAAGAAATAAAGGACGCATATCGGAATACTAAATAAAACTAAACAATGATTTTTCATAGATTCCTTCCAATGTTCTCTCTATTTTTTACGACCTGTACGAGACCAAAAAGCCTGGGAGCATTTGAAGACGTGAAGTGTATGGTAATATTTTTAATTTCGGAACGGTCATTGCTTTTTTATTGTTTATAGTTTATGAAACAAAGGTCAGTTACTTATGACAAAAAGGGTACAATAAAAAAAAAATATATTTGTTGAATGGAATTTCTTTTCAGTATTGTTTGTGATCATTTAATTCTGTGTTAATATTTCTCTGGGCAGCATAACCATTCTTGAGCGTCGTTGGTCAGCCACCAAGCTGTGCAACTTAGAGAGAACACTAGTCGTGACTTCACTTTCCCGGGTAGCTAGAGATAGAAATCAAGCTGTTTCCTAGAGAATCAGATTAATTTTTAAACATTTATAGGAGAAGCCTAAAAATATTTCAGATACCAAAATGACCTTTTTGTTTGTTAAACTAGTCCTGGTTACAAGATATTTTCAGTTACAATGTCTCATGCTGATTGGTTGTAAATACATATTTTGTTGATTGGTACTTAGTTAGATGCAGTAGCACGCTATCTCGGGACACAATTTGACTGATTATATATAGTCACTAGCTTCATGAAGGGTTAAAATTTGCAGTCTTCTCGGTTGTATACTAATTTTTTTCTCACTTCTCTCAGAGAAAACTATTTTTTCGAAAATTTCTTCCTCCATTTTATCTTGTCTAAAATGAATTAGATTGTTTGCAAGCATCAATAAGTTCTGCTCTCAAAGTTGACTTGACAACGCCCTAGTATAAAGTTCTTTGACTTCCTACATAATGCAATGTGTGCTTGGCCCTAGCCAGGATGACATTGAAAGGGTTTAAGAGACCATAATACGGACAATTTTGTTGCATGAACAGCAGCCATGTTGTTACTGAAGCAATCACCCCAGAGGGATATCGCTTTTTCGAATAAAGAAGTTTACCGCCGAAGCAAAACATCTCTTAGCAATGAAGTAAAAAAACAGTACTTGACATAGGGTACAACGCCACTTGATACATTATCACTCACTGGGAAATTCAGCCACAGCCAATACCTTGAAGGGTATGCTGTGAGTTGCTATCTTCTTCGCTCGGAAAAACACAATTTCTTTTTTTCTTTAACTACGTGTAGAGCAATGAAAACATTTTAAACTATCAAATGGCTCATTCGGTAATAAAAGGGGAAGGTTTGTTTATCAAACAGTTATAAAAAAAAGGCTCTTAGTATAGTGTTTGATGCGACAATGATCTTGACAGTGAATATTACTTACTAGAATGAGACGTAACGTTCAACGGAGACGTTAATTTCGATTATGTATCACAGTGCATGTATTTGTTGTAATTCTCTGCTTATATCTTCATCAAAGACGATAAATTATTAGTAAGACACGTCTCTGGCTCACCAGAAGATTTGTTCTGCATACAGCACCTATTATTCGTTTTGGGTCACCCATACAAGTACTGGCCATGCTAGACATTGGTTAACTTCGGTGTTCTTAAAAGAACCTGTACATCTAATGTGATTTGGCTGTAATCACTTGGCGTCGAGGAGAGGTTACTCAATCCGAGTGCTTAGCGCAAAGTATCATTAAAAAAAAGAGGAAAACACATTGGTATGACTCAGTGATAGATTGAACCTCGGACCACTGAACTGTAGGGAAGCTCTCGATCACTGGATTTTCCCGATCGGTAGATTTAAAAAAGTTATCGAACTTTTCCGTGAAATGTTTTCACTTCCATCCTACCGTCTCTTTGATTGAATGGTTTCGCAAAACTTATTCTAAAATTAGTGGTCAAATTCCTGGGTTTAGCCACCCGTCAAACGGGAAGAGAGTTAACCTAACTCACAAAAAGGAAATAGAATTGAAATCAGCAGAGGAGAAAAAAAATGATCCGCGGTACTTGTTTTTTTAAATTATAATCATTTTCTTTTTTCATTCATGAAAATCAGCGGAAAAATTGGTCATCATCCAAGTCTCGTACCGCGTCTCCAAGGTAAATCATCTGGTACGTGTGTCATTCTGGGAAATATTTTGACAGTCCCACAAGCTTGAATGCGTCCCAGAAGAAGACCTCATTTGTAAGAAGAAAAAAAATACATAGATACGTATACCTTCAGTTTTTCTCTCTTTTCTCAAACTGACTATTAATCAATAACAGCCTGGCCGTTACTAGGAAAGACACACTAACTCCAACACAGGTTGTCCCGCTCTTGAAAATCTTTGCATTCCTATATATACCCTTCGTAAAACAAGATGGCGTAAAGCGAATAAGCAATCACTATCAATTTACATGGTAAGATTACTTAGCGTTCCCATATCCCTAAAATGTTGATGATGGAATGTCAAGCTGAACGGTCTGAGTTATGGGTGGTTAAATATACGGAGAACTGGAGTTGCAAAGGGCTACAGAGAGAGTGTGCACTACCTCTATAAGGACTCGATGCAAAACAGATTTGATTCCCACCTTTTTCCGTAAAAACGAAAAAGTTGTGTAAAACGAACTTCCCTAAATCGGGGGATACCTGCATTAACATAGACAATCTATCAAAAACATTGCTTTTGAAAACCAAGAATTGTTTCAGTGAGCAAATCAATTTTTTAAAAAGCAATGCTCTAATATTATAATTCAAAATTTGAATACTTTGAAGAGCGCATCTGCCAAAGTTTTGGCGCTATAAAATCTCCCGTCAATCTTGTCTCCTTTGTAGCCGAGACATTGAAGTGGAGTAAATACTGGCTACCCTGATATTACTCTGATTAGATATTCAACGATTGATTGTAACGTTTCAAATTTACTCAAATATTTTCTTTTCTTTTTATTTTGTAATGTCGATAGTGCTCTGAAATGAAAAGTTGAATTTTACATTTGAAGTAGGTTCTGTTACAAAATAAATTGCACTCTATATTAGTCAAACCTTGTTATTCATAATGGATCCAGTCCCCAGAGCGACTACGTTTTTCCAGTTGAATAGAGAGTATAGAACCTGTTTTTGTCGCTGTGTTTTCAAGTCCAATAAAGCTTCGTATCACCAAAACAAAGTGATTGGATCTGTTACATGTTTTAATGATTGAGTTATTATATATTAATCTTTTTCATATTAAAGTAACACATTAATATTGCTTTTATTAGTATAGTTTATATTGACATGCTTAAGTAATAGATTAATTTTGTCCAGATTTCGTTGGAACTGAATCCCCAGCGGGAAATCAGGGTAATCTGTGCTGTGAGAATCAGCTACGCTTTCTAATCCAACTCGGCTTAATAAAATAACCAATTCTCAAGAAAATTTTCATGAAATATCGAATCAAGCCTCGTCCTTTCTTAACTTGACAATCACTTCTCATTGCTAGTCTGAACCCGTTCCTTTTTGAACACAATCTGTCATTCTTAGTTCCAGGCTCAATCGCTGATGCCTGCAAAGTGTTAATTACTCTTAATTTGAATGACACATCGTCAGTTTAGTTATCTCGTGCGGAGATTATTTCAACTGTCTCGAGAAATAACGTCATTCTTTAGAGCATTAAACTGGTTCACTAGCACAGGAAGTGCTGTTTTCTACGTTCAAGTTAATGATTTATTCAGTTCTTGTTTGCATCCAGACCAATCAAAAGGGTCAGCGAGGTGAGAGAGACCCTTTGACTAGCGTTATTGAGCGTAGTTCAGTAGTTGGATTTATGGGGTCGATACGGAAAACTCCTTGCTTGACCTCCTGCTTCTCACAGCACCTAATATGCCCAGTTGTCTATCCATCATGGTACTGACCAGATTTCACGTTGCTTAACTTTGATGATCGAATGCGATTTGACCGTAATTCGAGCAGATGATAGCAAGCCAAGATGACCACCTTTTTACGCAGGATCGGTTACATTCTTGTCAGTTTTGTTTAATCAGTGTCAAAGACGAAATCATCTTTGTTTATCTTTTTCAGATGTGTTGTCAGTATTTTACTGATTATTGGTTTATTATCCTCATCTTTGTTGTTTTGACACCAACGTATCAGTTGTTGAGTTTCTATGCTCAAAGAAGCAAAAACCTGATGATTTAGCATAACTGGAACTGAAATTTTTCATCTTTCTTTGCTAAATAGTTCATGTCCGTCATCCAGCAAGAATATACTATTTGGACGTATCTGTCTTCAATCTAGTGTTTGTTTTGTTCTTAAGGCCAGTCAAGCCCTGGGCGGACATTCGAGGGAGGGTCTGTTCTGTTCTGTTCTTTCCCATTTTTTTTTCTTTATTGGAGTATTATATACGAAAGTACAAGACAGATCATTGGAGAGGAGAGTTAAAATACTGTATTTCTCTATTATCTAATTGCTGTTAAAATTTGACCATGAATACTTTAAATTGAGTCTCTAGTCTGCAAGAAAAAAAAAACTCAATGTGTTTTTGCTCTCCTGTACTTAGAAATTATGGACGTTAGCTTACGTTGGGGACAGACAAAACCATTAATCGGTGTTTATTTCCCTAATTGGATAGATAGGGGTTTGAAAAATCTTTTTTCTTAAAAACGAAGGGTTTTATCAAAAGCTACTTGAACGTTTGCAGATGCAAGCTAGATCTGAGAGAGTCCATTCGAGTGAGCAAAACCAGGAAGATAACACATTCAGTAGAATTCTCTATATATACGTATATAAGTCACAGAATTACCTGTGTGTTCATAACATTTTAGCTTCTGCTGTAGACCTGAATATAAGTTGCAGGAATGGTACCGTAGTACGGAGTCTTCTAAAATATGCACGTCCTATCAACCCAAAACTAGGCATGAGCAGATCCTACCAATTTTAACATTCTATCACCAAAAGGAATGAACGTACCCTACTGCTAATCTATAGACCAGAAAAAAAATTGTCCCTCATTCAATAACGATATTTGGTCTAGTCTATTCTGTTTTTTTTAAAATTATTATTACATTTGCTCCTGTGAATACTACGGGACTTTTGATTAACGTTTATATCCTTCTGAAAGCTTATGAGCAATATTTAATCTTATGACGCTCGTTCTTGAAATAAGTATGTTGTTATGACTTCAATCTTTATTTCTTTTTCGATTTCTACGTCTACATTTCCCAGTGAAACAGACCTTCAAGTTCAGCTGATCTCATTTTTCGACAACCTCAAGTTGAGCATCTTTTTTGCTCATAGACTGCAGGTGAAATGTTTGGACATATAGGAACAGCATAACATACATATAATCACGTTATGTCGTCTACGTACAACGCATAAACCGACTTTAAGCAAGGTTTGGTAGAAAAAACTAAATTGGCCCACTGATTACTTCAAGCGAATGACACAGATTAATGCATACACATTTCGGCTTGTCTGTATGTCGAACACGCATATAAGTAACTTACGTATACCTACGTGTGAGCACGCATATACATGTGTACAGAAAAATATGCACGCATCCTTATACGTAGTGAGTGGATGAATGGCGTTCTCACATCGACTGTTTTTACTAATTTTTACTAATTTTTCCCAGAAAAGCTTTTAAACTCGAGGAATAAAGACATATATTTTTTGGCGGTTAAACTTACACGTTCTGATACAATTCGTTTCATTTCTCTTTGATCTTCTCACAATCACTTCCTATCATTGGAAAACTAAAAGTATTTGATCGGCAACGTTTCAATTTTCTATCTCTTAAGTGAGTATATTTTCATGATACAAATGTACGCATGAAGTTTCACGACTTGCATTCACTTATAAAACAATGCACGTACGTATCATGAAGATATGAGATTTTGGACTCACACACTTTTCTATAGAGTTAAAAACACGTAGTATGCAATAAGATGGTTATTATTCAGTTTGTAGGTCAGCCTTTTGTCCATAGCACTACGATGCAGGGGCGATCTTTGTTTAATTACTTGCAAATATTTTGATAATGAATGCAATTACACATTTCATTGCAGCTGTGTTATTTTGTAATATAATAGACAGAGTAGTCAGATGGCTAACAGTGACTGTAAATATTTATTTACTTTGTTCATTAACTTTGTCTGGCACAAGGCTACTGTAGTGAGACACAAATATAAAATTCTCTGCATGAGCAATGATACAGAAGAATATGAAGATCATGTCCTGCCTACTATCTATTTCAATGTGACTGCATGCTTTTTGCAATCCCCCCCCCCCAAAAGCTTTTAAACTGAATGAGTAAAGATAGATATAAATATCCTTTTTTCGGCCAAACTTACACTTCGGAGTTTTGAGACAATTCGTTTCATTTCTCTTTGATCTTCTTATTCGTTCTCAATCATTGAAAAACGAAAGTATTTCATGGGCAACGTATGCTTATTCGGATTTTTCTGTCTCCTAAGTGGATAGATTTTCATAATACAAGTCGGATGTTCCAAGACGTGTATTATCAAGTAGAAAAAAAAAACAAAAAAAAATACAAACTTGAAAGCACTAAGAGCTTGTATATCTCTGCCAATGCTATAAACCTATGAAAATTGAATGAAATTCAAATTTTAGAAAGCAACAAGGGAGATGATTTTGAATGTATAAATATAGATTTGCTCCCCTTGAAATTTGAATTCACACTTTATTCAATTATAAACGTTGGTTTTCAACCTCTCTCCCGGGAGAACAATAAAAAAAAATATCTCTTAATCAAATATTGATCTCAGAATGCGTCAAGTAATTTGATAGACTTTTTGCAAACTGTTGACCTATCCATCTGGGAAATTTCATTAAAATTCATGGAGAACTTTTGAAGATATATATAGAGGGACAGACAGACAGCTTGATCAACACAAATGAATATATACACCTCTTCTGACTTCGTTGGAAGAGATGAACAAAATACTATGTACGATGGTATCTATCCAGCGCATAAGATGCTTGGTATCCAGAACAGATAAGATGAAGTTTATGTCTGTCTTATTGGTGCCGGAAATGGTAACTTTTTGGGTCGACCCCCACCCCGCCATTGCTTCTCACTTGGCCGTCAAATCAAATAACAGGATCAGAATAGTTTTGGAAAGTAGCTTCCGACGAGACTTCAACACACGTCATATATCCCAAGAACATTTCTCACTTGGACGACGCTTTAACCGTTCCAGCAGTGGACAGCTATAATTAGATTGCAGACTAATCTAGGAATATTATCAAATCTCTACTCAAAATCTTTTTCTTTTCGAACAACTAAGGCCATCAAAGATTGTAAAAATTCTATCCTTCCGTATATGTGCGTATGTTTCATTGTTAATTTGTTTCTTTTTTTTTTTTTGGTTCCAGCACTCCCAGACATACCGTTTTATCTGCTGACGCGGACAAGCATCAGCGCTCCACTGGATCCTTTTTTTTTAAGAAGCTCTTTTGTCTTGACCTTTCCGGGTTTTTAATTCTGACAATTTTATTTGATTTCGTGTTCCAGCGTTTCTGAACCAACCAATATGTCTATAGATATAAAATACAACCCTTTTGAAATACTCTTTTTCTGATATTTGGGGGGGGGGTCTATCCTGACGGGTTTATAATAGACATCTACATTCTCCAGAATCTAGATTTTTTGAGGGGTGTGGATGTTTTCAAGAGGAAAACTCCAGTGATGTAATTAATAGAATTTATTCTGACCATATTTATTCTTCGATAGAATTTGTTTTACATGGCTTCAAATTTTGACGCAATGTTTGTTCAATAAATGTCTGTGATGGCCAGTATTGTTTCGATTTTTTAGCTATGTAAAATCCTGAGTTGGTCGAATTCAATGATGAATTATTGTTCATTATTAATTTTTGACTATTCTATTTTAAAGACTACTTTGCTGTACTTTATCACATTTTTTTTTGGCTCCATAACTCTCTGGTGATCAAAATAAGGAGCATATGTATGACATCAACTTTCTACATGATCAATTTAGACCATTTTTCACTTTTAAATGAAAATGCAAAAATTGATAATATCGTTCAGTGTTTGTTTTGTAGCCAGCAGTTATAGAGGCAGCGCAAGTGTCTCCCCTTCTTCCATACATCTCCGTCTCCTGCACCTTTGATCCGACATCTAACTATTCAGACCAACATACCATCATCTCGATTTTCTAGATCTGAGATTTTTTCTTTATATAAAGCAATATAAATTGTTTTATTTTTTGTGCCATTTCAACTTAAGAAGTATTGAAAAGGGGAATCTCGACTTTTGGACAGCAGGAAACCTGTATGGGCTTCAGAGTCCGGATATGCAAAGGTGTTGCCCATGTAGTACAAACTCCTTATATGGATATGTGGTTTGATCTTGTAGCAAGCAACTATCTTATTCCCATTTCATACCGCGTTATTCAGTGAGTCTCTTTAGTGAATAAAATCTTTTGAACACCAGCTTTGTGTAATTAACCTCCTTCTAAATGTTTTCACCCTCTTTTCATTTTAAAATTGTCATGTTTTTATGTGTAACACTTCACAATTTTCACATCAATAAGCTATCTCAATGTTTTTCAGTTATCTTAACTGAGAGGCATAAATAGCTCTGTTCTTCTCTTGTATATGAAAAAGGATAGTAAGGTCTTCTTTAGGGTGACCAAAAGTTGGAAAGATAATTTTTTTCTTTTCATTGGATGATCCATACTTGTTGCTTTGTACCAAAATTGGCCAAGCTCAGATAATATCAATATTATCCCAATATAACCCCAGTTATCACATATGAGATTTATGACACAAGAACGTCCAATATATCATCCTCTGTAATGATTACAAATTTTTGTGTCCTAGCGAAAAGCTTACAAAATTTGTCCGAAAAGTATTCAACCATTCATAGACTATTTTACCAATGCCTTCAAAAATGACGGCATAAATGGCATATATGAATACACACCGAATATTTTTTCACGTTGATAGAGATTTGCATTGCAGTTTGCTGGGAGAATATCGTTCTGTTGAACAAGAATGGATTGTTTCATTCTTATTTCTATTTTTCGTTTTTGCTCTCATTACTTTCTTTTTGATGTTTATTTTTCCATTCAACATTTTTATTACAACATCAGAACATGGATGGAATTCTGCTCTACCACTCAAGTTGTATTGATTGAATTCTATCATAAAACGTCAGTTGCGTCACAACGTGACAGAAAACATCTGCTCATTGGTAATTATAATATGTATGGATGGTTAGTTATGGCAAGGACACTTTAGTCCACTTCAAACAACCGAGCCTTAAGACCACGCATACTTATCTAGATTCTCTTCCACTCTTCAAAACAGTCTAAAAAGTCATTTTTCGGGATCGTCATCAGCTGCATGGTTCCGATCTCCTGAATATAATCTTCAGTCCGAAATATCTTTGAGAATGGCCAGTATTGTAAAGAGAGGGGTTGAAAAATCTGGATGATGCGATAATTTGTCCCCTAATCCCTGCATGAGACGTAAATTATAACCTGCTCAGCCTTTTTGAATGCGTCGATCAGGCAATAAATGGGCTCACTACCAACTAAGTAACCCAAAAGGAGAATATCAGTACACGGATACGCAGTAAGGTCCCCTCTAATTGGTTGCTATGTTTCATCAAGGCTGGACACACTGTTCTTGAGATGATCGAAATGTCTGGATACTTTCCAGACAGACCTCCTATTAATCTAAGAATACTTTGATTAACAATGAGAAAAGGAAGGAAGCAAAAAAAGAATTGTGATGGTTTCGGGACCACCACAGAGGTTTCCCCCTCCACCATCTCATAATTTTAATCTGTACAAAAGACACTGTATGTATGTGTGCCCAAACGGCCATTGACGTCTGCTGTTCCGCTTTTGTGTGCGTATAATGTATGAGAAGTTGAAGCTCATTCAAAGCCTCCTTCATCATTTTAATGAAAACTGTCACAAAAGAGTCTTCATGAACAAATAAGAAAGACAACATCAACGATCAGCCGAGAAAAATCAATTTGAACAAATAGGCTTCATTTTTAGGTTCTTAGATTCTCTGTTCTTTCTAAGACTTCTTCTTTGAGTGGGCCCAACGTTCTCTTGTTTTCAGTATTCCATTAGGTCGTTTTTTTCATATATACATACATATCTATATATCTATATCTATATATATCTATATATATCTATCTCTCTCTCTCTCTCTCTCTCTATATATATATATATATATATATATATATATATATATATATATATATATATATATAGTAACTGTCATAATTATCTGAACGAATAGAAATTTTGCTTTTATGACTTAATTTCGAGAATTTGAAAAAGGAATTTTATACACCCCCCCCCCAAAAAAAAAATTGCTGCAATCAGCTCAACAGGGCATGCATTTTGGCAAATTTTGTGGTTTTCTTTATTGGATTTCTAAGTCGAACAGAAACACAAATTGAATCAAATTGGTGATTGAATCGGGCCATAATTCTTTTTCTATCTTGCTAAAGTTTCATCCAGAATAAATCATGGAGATTGGAAAGTTCAACAAACATAGTTATTAGGAAGAGCTACGAAACTTTTATCGTTAAATACTCCGAGATTTGTCCAATGCAAGTATGCGAGAAAATGCTGTAATAGGCAATAAACACAGAGGCTTCACTTATTTAAATACTTATGAACAGTAATGTAATATATAGACGACGATCGACTGTTGTATATTAAGTATTGTTTGCAAGTAATTTCTTCCTTCCTTCATCTCTTCCTTTTTTTATGAATCTTTTTGTCATTTGATCCTTCTGTTTCTGGTTCTTTCAAGTTTTCTATTCTTTACATTATTCACATTTCTTTATTTTCGCCCTTTTTCACAACCTTTTCTTTTGGTTCCGCTTCCTTTTTCTCGTTTCTGAACTCTGCGATTTTTTTCTTCTCTCGAAATTTTCCAATATTTTTTTGATCAATCCTTCATAACTTTCTTTTTTCTCTTCGTTTTTCTTTCATTTTCCTTATTTGTTTTTTTTTTACAGTTCTCTCTTCCTCATCGACGTCATCATTATCATCCGTTTTTTATCGTCTGCCATTGGATATAAACTTTTTTCGGGATTCGTCACACTTTTCTATCTTGAGTATCTTGGAGCCAATTCTTTCTGAACTTGTATAGTTTGTCACGCCATCGTATATTTTGTTGACCACGATTTAGTACATGATCACTTGGGATCCACGTTAAAGATCGTGATTCCCAGTTTTTGCCAGACATTCTTGCAACGTGGCCAGTCCATCGCTATTTGGGTTTCCTAATGGATTCCGTAGATTCTCATTTTTTCTTCTATTGTATTACAGTATTTTCTATCCTCTTAGTGTGATGTTGTGCATGATTCTCCATCGTACACGTTGCATGGTTCTCAGTTCAAGGGCAAAACTTCAGGTTAGATACCACGTTCTTTTTCCGTTGGTGACTCTCGGGACGTTGCGTTGGTTATAGTCCTTTCTTTTAGGGACCAAAGCTATTTTCTTGCTCTTGAAGGTTGAGCTGGCTATATCGAATCATTTTTATTTCGCACCCTTATCTTCCTATAAATTCTGTTCCTCTTACTATTCTAAATTCAATCATCATTGCTTTACCATTCATTTTTCTCAGCTCTTCATATTAAAGCCTCTCATTCACCCTTCTATTCCTTTTCCTATAGCTATCTTCCTTAATTTCCTTCTTTCTTCCATTCTTTCTTTTGATCTTTCTTTCCTTTTCCTCCCCTTCCTTTTAAAGGTATTTCATTCTTCCTTTCCCTTTCTTTCTTTCTTTCTTCCTTTCTTTCTTTCTTTCTTTCTTTCTTTCTTTCTTTCTTTCTTTCTTTCTTTCTTTTTCCTATTAGAAAAAGATCAACCAGAACTGTAAACAACGTCAACATAGGTTTTCCAGTTTCTAATTGATTCTGCCTGACGGGCTATGTAGTTACCAATCTATATATCACTCACCAATGGAGGTAGTGGGTTGAACATTTGAATATGTTCTTATTATATCTAGAAAAAAAGGTTTTTTATTCCAAAACTTTTAAGAGTTTCAATTGATATTGTAAACAAATCAATTTGTGCTGAATTGGTCCCTCAATCTCTATCTTAAATTGGTCCCGCAATCTTTATATTACGCTTGCTTCATGAAAAATCTTACTTTTTTATTGATCGCAGCACAACAAAAGACAAAATAAGTCGGATACATTGACCCTTTTTTTTCTTATTTGTAGTTGATGATCCCCAATAAGGCATGATGCCAAAAGACATTCGTCTCGAGAGGGTTCTATGGATTCACTGACCAGATTAGGTATCTCAATTTCTTATCTCTTTTGTACTTTCATGATTTCAATTAGTATTTCTTCTTTTGCACTTTTCTCTTTTTTTTATTCCTGGCTTTTATTTTGTTCCAACATTTTTCCTTCCTTACTTTTTTTTATTTTTTTTTTAATCACAATTTTGAATCGAACCGTAATTCGACAGCAACCATCAAACAGCACAATCGAAAAATAAAGAACAAGCCCTTGGTGGTAATTGATCTCATACCCTGTAACCAGAGGGAGTCCAGTATAACACCTAGCCCCTTAAACCATTCGGCCACAGGGACTTCATTATTAATCAGAAGCTGATTTTCTTTCAATTTATTTCTACCCTGCCCCTTTTCATATTTCTTATTGCTTAGCTTTTTTAAAATCTCATTCCAGTTATGTTGCACTCACTGTCACATACATAAACACCCCTTATATATACATATATATATATATATATATATATATATATATATATATATATATATATATATATATATATACATATGTATATATATATATATATATATATATATATATATATATATATATATATATAAATATATATACACACACACACACACACACACATATATATATATATATATATCGATCTTGTTTGCGTGCGTCATCTCCTGATAGCGTACCTTTCCATCTCATCTACCCATCTTATGTCTCTACATACTGCGTGTGCTGTCCCCTTAGCAACAATGATCCATTTTGCTCTTGTTCCAATCTTTGACTTTTTGTTCTCCCCATTTTCCATATCTCTCTCCTTTCTTTTTTATCCAATATTCTTACATCCATTTTATTATCACTTCCCACGCTTTTTTCCATCGTATCTTCCCTCTCCTGCTTTCCTTCAATATTTTTTCTCTAATATTGTCATCTTGTCAGCCTTCTGTGTTCAATACTTTATATATTCGAAAATTGTGATATCTGTTTTTCAGCCTTTGTTCAATATTTTTTTCTATTCCGTAATTATGTTTCTATTTTTCAGCATGTTTTTCGACATTTCAACTCTATTTACCCTCTCGTCTGCCCCTACTTCAAAATTCTCTATATTACCCTAATTTTACCGTGACTTTTCATTCTTTTTCTCCAATAGTCTTTACACCCACTAATGTTGTCTTAACTTTCAGCCTTTCCTCAAATAGCCTACATTTTCCCCTCTTTTGTTATTTTTTCCCGCTTTTTTCTCCTCAGTTTTATATATTCCTCCATTTTATCCTCTCTTTTCTATTCTTTATACTCTATCATTACTTCTTTCACTTATAACGCCTCGTCACCTTTTTCTCCTTCTATTCTCTATTGTTCTTTTTACTCTTTGGTATTTTCTCTCTCTTTCCCAAGCCACACAATATATCTAAAGGCAAAGATAACGTTATGATTTCCCCGTCTCGTCTAGTGGCATCTTTTAATATTTTTAGTAGCCCACTGACATATCACATTAACTACTTGCCTCATTACCTACCCAACTCAAATACATTAATCACTCAATCAGCCATGATTCTTTGTAACCAGGCAGAAGCGACCAGACCATGTGTGCCTTGGTGTATATAAACTTGCAATTATATTCAGATATGTGTGCGGGAAAGTCACTTAAAGCTGGAACCTTTGTAAGAGATTCATTTATTACCTTCAAGATGTCTGTATGATTTCATTATCGATGGTTTTATAAGCAGGCGAATGTACTCTTGGGAAGTCTCTTTGAAAGGGAAACCTTTGTGATGGATTCGTTTGATACCTGCCAGTATCGATATGATTCCACTATCGATTGTTTTACAAGCACTTGAATGTACTCTAGGGAAGGTCTCTTGAAAGGGTATCTTTTGTTAGAGCTTGATGTAATAATACCTGCCTGTTGTCTTCACAATTCCGCTATTGATTCTTTTACCAATACGTGCATGTGTTATGAGAAAGTCTTTTGAAATGGAGACATCTGCGAGAGGTTCATTTAATACCTGCAAGATGTCTGTATGAATTCGCTACTGATTGTTTTACGAGCATGTGAATATGGTGCACGCTGTATTGCGCAGAGAAATAATGTCATTCTTAACTCCACTCGAGGAAGAATACCAGGTGTCAGTTGTTAGGCCGATATGATGAGACTTTTTCTATCAAACTTCAACATTTGTCGGGCATTGGTAAGCTAGATAATAATTATCTTGAAAAACCCCTCCATTTATTGCAAAGGTTATTCAGTAAACATTCATAAAGCTTCGTAGTCCTGAATATTCTCCAAGCGCGTCCAAACTAGATTATCGTTTGTTTCGCTATACGAAAGATTTCTTCTTTAGTTAACTTCACCAACAGTTTTGATGCTTTTTTTCAAGCCCCCCGAGGATTTTATGTAAAACACGCTTCAGCTAAAAGCGTGAGTTCATTGAAGGTTAGATAGATATCCAGATAGCCGAATAATGACACTATCGATTTACTCATAAATGATGTATTCTATCCTGAAATGCTGGATTCATTTTATATCCCAATTCTTTCCCATTACTGGCAATTGTAGACCGAACATTATTTATGAACAAACGTGTACGTTGATATGATTGTACAGAGAACTCTGTGTGTCTCGTCGGATTCGATCAGTGTCTCTGAGTTTGTTTGTAGTTATGTCAAAATGTGTATATTTCTGTGTTTACAGTGACGGCCAGAACAATTTAAAACAGAATCAATGGTTCAGGGTGAGCTGCAAAATTTGAATAAAAAAAAAATACTCTAAGACTTAAAGATATATACATCTAAAAATCATTGTATATCGGCTACGATGAATGGGGACTCGAAGCCATTAAAACCTGGAAGGGCCACAGGATGACATGCAAATAAGGCTCAACGAATGGTAGAAGCTCCTTTGCTTGTCGTTAATGACTTTTCTGTACGAAGTTGAGGCGTCTGGCTTTTGTTTATGTGATCAGAACGGTTTGGCACATTGGAGCATCGATCGGCTGAAAAAGCATTTCGCGTCAGGATTGATTTAAGGATACTTCGACGGGATTATTTACTTCAGGAGACACAGCTGAATGGTCCGATAGCTGAACGTAAATTTCCGATGCATGCAAAGTGTGGGGGACAAATCTATACATCCACGTTAACTGTGCGTGTTTGCATGCGTGTATATATATATATATATATATATATATATATATATATGTGTGTGTGTGTGTGTGTGTGTGTGTGTGTGTGTGTGTGTATATATATGTATATATGTATGTATATGAACAGTTAAAAACTCCGATTAAACAAGGGATAGCTAAACAAGTGATAGTCAAAAAGGTGACAGGCGTGGCAAATACACTGAATGTGGATAATAATGCCATCTGAGATCCAAGCTCGTTTGTTGCATCGTAGTAATGGATTTCATGATGCAGGGAAATCATTGGTTAACTTTTTGCCCTGTACAATATTTTTTTTTTATATCACTGCATCATTCAAGCAATCCAATTCTGTTCACTGATATATATATATATATATATATATATATATATATATATATATATATATATATATATATATATATATATATTAGGATGTGGATTCCCTAGTTAAACACGTTTATTTTTCTGCCCTCTCTGGACCTCATTAGGTGTATGTATATCCTATATTCTTGTTTGGAGAATTCGGTGATAGTCTTGTGAGTATTTTTGTGACTGGGAGGAGTTATTCATTTTGTTTCTTTGTTTTTTAGTAGTTTGAATGTTTTTGTTGGTGGTTTTAAGTTAAAAATTAAAAAATAAATCCATCACACATCAGACGTTACTTTATATTTTGCAAACTAAACTTTATCTGACATTATATTATACAAAAACAGAAATATGATCCTGTTTGTGTAGCAAATCCACATCCTATTATATATTTGTAGCTCTACTCTTAAACAAGTTGACTTTCGAAGTATAAAGTTGATTGTATCGAGCACTCTATGAAATAAATCCATCACACATCAAATGTTGCTTTATATAATGCTATAGTGTAATCAACTGATTATTGTATTGCAACTCTTCAGTGTGGCTCTAGACTATCCAGAATCTCTCTCTGTACCGCTACTTAGGGTCGAAACCTTTCTCTGGACCCAGAAACAGATATTCTACCCCTACAGAACTGAACAGTTAGCAGGACCGAATTAAGAGATATATTTTCTTACGAATATTCCTCCATCAACCAATAGTTCTCCATTCCAGAGTTGGAAAAGCATATATATATATATATATATATATATATATATATATATATATATATATATATATATATATATATATATATATATATATATATATATATATATATATATACATATATATATATATATATATATATATATATATATATATATATATATATATATATATATATATACGTGTGTGTGATTTTTTGGGGCGAGGGGGGATGTTTGTTTTTTCACGTAATAACCAACCACTATGCAAACAGAAAAAGAAAAGATATCTGAATAAAATAAAAAGGAGACCCTCCAAAGTAGAATAACAAACACGCCCCCACAAAAGAAAATCCCGAATAGAAATCTTAAATACACTGAATCATTCGCCTGAAGAAGTCCCAATAGGACAGAAACATAAACATTTTTCTGTAGCAAATACTCGATTCGTCATATTTTAAGCATTACTCTAATTCAACTGAGTGTTTAATATCGGATGTATCGAGGAATCTATTAGATGAAACCATTGTTCATAGGAAAATGAATTTTATTATACTGTGCTCCTGATTTTCATTATGTATATATATATATATATATATATGTATATATATATATATATATATATATATATATATATATATATATATATATATATATATATATATATATATATATATCCAAAAATGATTCCCCTTGAATCTCTCCCCACAAAAAAAACAACTTATCTATCGGTAGATTCCATATACGTTGAGATGTTGAACACTGTGCAAGACATTGGAACGATTCTCAGCGTTTTGCGTTTGTTATGATAAATCCATCTTTCATTATCAACCTCCAACCAAAACTGTTGCCGGGACTGTGATCATACGTTTCTTTGTGTATTTATATTTGCATAAAAAAAACGCGTACAGACTGCATCAGTGGAGCTCATGAGCTGGAAATTCAAGTATTTACTCCTTATTATGTCTAGAAAAACGTTTTCTTTATTTTGTGAACCTTGCATTGAAAAGGTTTTTAGGTTGGGGGAGTTTGCAATGTAAGTCTATTCTAGATTGATCCCTTGAAAAATTGGTCTTTTTTTTCTGGTGATTCATTGCCCACCAGATGGCCACAGATGTATATCATCCATTAGTCACCTCTCATTCCAAATTTTGAATCGGTCATTTCAAACACAGTGTGCTGCCAAAGGACATTGATTGCATAATAGTTTCTATTCAGTGATCCAGTTGACCTGTCAATTTATTTATTTATTTTTACAGTTTTTTCCACCAGTCAGTCATTTGAAGTCGACTTGGACTTATTTTTTTCCTGTACATGGTCACTGAGCCTGAAGTGACGATAAGCGGAAATAACTCAACGAGGTGAGAGCAAAAGATTTCTGAAATTCATCAATTGCACTGGAGTAAGGCTCAAGTGTTTGGTGTGTTGCCGAGTAGATTATACCTCCAGCTTTCTGAGTTAGTCTATCGTGTGGTGTCGAGTGCCCATCCCCTATGATCGCTCACATAACTTTGATGTTTCCTTTTATGCAACCGTACGATATTTATGTAAAAACCTGTTGAACTGATCCGCCATAGATATGATTTCTACTTTCATCAATAACACTACGGTTGGCCAGTATTGTTTGCTGGATTTTTTATAACTGTATCTATTCAAGAGGTTGAAAGGCGGTGAGGATGTTTGCAGATCTTGGACATGTTCCCTGTATCAACACACACGTACCAATCGTACACTTTCGAGGTTTTCTTCTTTCCTGATCTGGAATTCAAAATCTTGTGCAAGTATAATCACTATTCCAACAGCAATTCTACCAAACAAAAAAACAGAAATCTTGCACAAAATCTTTGAATTTTTCATGATGGCTCAAAGGGGAAAATCATTTTAGTAACATGCACAGTCGGAAGAAAAAAAGACACAAAACCAACGACACTCTCGCTAATCAACAGGACACTGTTTGATAGACAGACCCACAAAGCTGGGAGCATACGCCAGCAAATTACTTTTTCAGTAAGCCTAACTCTTGTGCTGTCGTAATCTCAGTATCTTCGAATCCACTCTAAAATATACAGGATGATTTCCAAGATATTAGATCAAGAAACTATCACTTCACGAAAGCGAATACCAATATTTGGCATAGGCTATCATTATACATTACACCAATATGATAGTTTGAATCTTTGATCACTTTTTTTATCAAAGATAAACAATTATAAAACCTAATTAATTGCGAGTACAAGTAACAGCAATGATTCATAACACAGCACAAACTTTCATATTATTTTCTCATAAACTTGCATACTGATAAGAGTCCAATTGTTATTGCAAGCCATCGAGAAACTAAAGGACTCCCCAGATTTTCATGCTGTCTTCACCCATTCATAGTTCAGCCGGGCCCGGTTCTTCTAAGCTTTTGGTGGTTAAAACACAATCTTGTATGCTTGCCTGAAGAGTAAAGTCTTTCTGAATCACAGTGTATTCTTTATTTTTGTGAAGCATGTAGTTTTTATCATTTCAAAACATGAGTTTCAAACATCGGATTGGAATATTTTATTAGACTCGGCCGAGCCAGACCAATTTCGGTCGATTTGTCACGTTTTTTTTTAGCTTAGTTGATGAGGAAGTAATGATTATGAAAGCATAATTTTAGCCAATCGGTAGCCTATTATCCTAGGGTTTTTTTTTACTTATATGGCAAGTGCGGTAGTTTGAAGTAGTTGTGGAATTATCGTGTTTTTTCTGCTGCATATCATTTTTTTTATTCATTTTTGGATAAAAAAAATCACGGTAGCTAAACATGAAATTGTTATTTACATACTTGTGAACGAGTATTACCTCTTTTTAGTGTATTTCGTGAACAGATAAACATTTCTAAATATGTTTTCGTTAAATGACCAGCAACAGCCTTTCAACGTCCAGCGTTGGACAGAGACCTTATTTTAGATCCGCCAGACCACTAGATTGTGGGCGTTGCAAAACTATATCTCCTAAATCATCACACCGTCTTACTTTTTACCGACGCCATTTTCGCGTACGAATTCCGGTGATCCACGATGTGAGTCATGATATCCAACGGTTGTCTGACATTTTTGCACATGGCCATTTTTGATTTTATGATATCTCTGACTTTTCACCCGCGTGCTTAATGTGGTCTCTCCATGTAGTTTTGAAGTTTTTATGACTTGAGCAGGTCTTAGCAGCATTGGGACTAGCTACCAACTGTGACAGCCACAGAAAAAATATTTTCAGAAAGAGCCACTCCGTTTGATTTATGAATAGAAAGGACTGGTTGACTGATTTATACACACACCTTTTGAATCGCATGAATAGTGTATGGAAAGAAGATAAAACTCATCAAAATCATAATCAGTATCATCATCATCATCAATTTTTTACAGTCAGTCATTGGATATAGCTTTTCGATAGGATTTGCCAGATCCCTCTATCATGGCTGTTGCGGAGTCAGCACTTATTGAGCTTGTCCATTTTGTCTCTCCATCTCGTTTTTTTCTAGCCCCGGTTTTGCATTTGATCCATGTTGTGAGTCGTGATGTCCATCGGCTGTGTGCCATTTTTGCAACATGACAAAACCATAGCCATTTGAATTTCCTAATGGATTCTATGATGTCTCAAGCTACTGTTTTCTCCCTGATGTACAATTATTCTTGAAGGTAGTTGAGAATTATTCTGCGTCCGGTTTCGTATTTGCATTTCGAGTTACCATTTCATTTTGTCAACCATTTTATTTAAATAATTCTTCATTAAAAAAATGAAAAGGAGGGAAAAAACGTTCTTACAAATGATGTACGTTTTCCTTCAGATTTGTATGATTGCTTTCTTCTGTCTGCTTTCATTAACGAATTTCCAACTATGGCGAGCAAATAAGTTTTAAACAATGATAAATGTTTGTTAGATCTCACCCAACCCTTCAGAAAGCAAAGAGTTGAACTAAATCTTTTTAAAAAAAAGAAGAGAAAAGAAAAGAACTACATATCACAATCACGATACAGAAACATATTGTCTTAAATAAAATATAATGACAAAACGAAACGAAATTGAAATTGGGGAGAAAAATTAAATAAATAAAACATAGCGAGAGCTCAGAATGAAAACCAAAACGACACGGGGTGAAAAAAAATACTATGACGGCGTAAATGAAAGCTAAAACACAGAAACAATTTGAGTTGTTGACAGAAAACATGAGAGTCACAGCGGAAGTGATGAGAATGAAGGGGATGATAATAAACAATGGCAGTCTGAGAGGCAAAACTACGGGACAGGAAAATACAAATAAAAAACAAGATTTGGTAAAAATAAAAACAAACAAAAACGAAACAAAACAACTGAGAAAGATTATTACATTTTAAACAATAAAGAAACAGGTTTGCTTAGACTCTCTAGAAAAACTGTCATGCAACCAATATCTTTTGACAGCGTATTATTTTATATAAAATGTCAAAATCTGAGATTTTATATGGTACAACCTAATAAACACCCCTACACACGCACATCATCATACATACATGCACAGATATACTGGTCTGGTTGGTCACTCAAAAGAAACAGTCACGTAAACAATGCCTTTTTGCAGCATGCCGTGTTGTGGTGATTAAGGAGAAAATCAAGAAACAGGGTGATCAATAAATAAGTTACTTTTCTCAAAATTTGTTGGGCTATTTCTAAAAAAGTCAAAATCAAAAATGAATAAAATCAAGCATGAATTTTGCTTGAAACAAGTTAACGTCCCAATTTAGCATGAACTTACATCGCAGATAGAACCCCCTCCAACTAAAACTTATTTCAAGGAAACTTTAAGAAGAAAAAAGTTTTCGAAGACTTCATCTTCATCATCAGTCTGTCGTTGGACAGATCTTCAAGTTCAAATTTTCATCCATCTACCTCAGTGGTTTGTATGCCCGATACATACAAATATCGCCAGTCGGCCAAGTCAGAGAGACCAACTTAAAAACTGTAGAAACCTATATTGACAGTTTTATAGACAGTTTTTGGTGATAGTTTCGAATCATGGTTGCTTGTGATTAGTAGAAAAAAACATCGAGATAAAACATTTAATTTTCCCTTGAATGTCAAGCAAACGATTTCAATTTCTCCCCGAATTCGTTCAATTGCCCACGTAAAGCTGATTAATAAGATGAGCCATTCTCCCTGGTTTTTGTAAATTTCTTTTTATTTACTATAACCTGATGTCAGGCTCGTTCTATATGCCGAGAGATTTTTAGTAGAACTCATAAAGTCAAGTTGTAAATAAAAGAATCAGAGGTGTAAAATAGGGACATTCAGATTGTTACATGTATCCAAATGTTTTCCAATTTTATGCAGCCTCTTTGGGACGCGTGGATTTGGTTATTAGAAATTAAAACAGATACCATACAGCCAACAAAAGTTTCTTCAGTTTCCAAATGAGTCTGTCTATCTATGTATGTGTCATGCATAAAAACCAAACAGTTGGATAAAGGAGGCTGAAAATTTGAACATTTACCTTTTGTCATCTAAGACATTTCTTTTCGATGATATTATGCTAAAATAATCACTTAATTCATCACTGGCAGCTTTTGCACTTGTCTTTATTAAATTTTAGTCCAGATATTTTTTGTCATCACAGCAAAACACCAGAGACGTAACTTATTCATTGATCAGCTTTTTTTTCCCCATTTTGATCATCCCCAACCCTGCATAGTATCAAAAAACGTTGGTCGCATGACGGCTTATATCGTTTGGCTAACCAGAACTGTTTTTATTTTGATCGCAAAACTCAGGCTTTTTAAACTGCAATTAAAAGAAAATGCAATTTGATTTTTCTCTTAGACATACTTGCTGCTGCTATAACTAGTGATGTATCAGAGCTAGGATCAGAGCAAAAGAAAAGTCAAACTATTTTATATTCTCAAAGGATGAATTATACATTGAGTTAAAAAATGGCTGCAATAGAAGAAAAAGTAAAACGATTATAATGGCTGCCTTTTATCACCAACTGCATTTCAATTTGAGATACGTTTGAAAAGTTTTGGTTTTCAACCGTCGACCATCGAAAATACACCTACCTTACTACTTCTCACTTCGGGAAAAGTGATAAAATTTAGGGAGCATGTCCATATACCGGTATCTTCCCTGCATCGTAGCTATATGTCCACAATATCTCAAAATGTTCTCAAAGAAATTCCGATTGAATTCTGTGGAAGTATGGGTAATGTGCTACAAAGAGATGATCAAATTTGGGAACAAGTCCATATGCTGTAACCTCTCCTGCATCGCAGCTACACGTAAACGCCACACAGTACCTTCAAATGTTCTCAATTAATTCCAATGACATTTTGTTGAAGGGTAGGGCATATGCTATAGTGAATTTATTAGATTCTAGGGTGGATCCCAGAATTTTTGCAGTTACCCCCCTTTCAACATTACTACTTTTGAACTGGTTTTCATTCAGATTTTGTTTGAATAGGGTTGGCAGAGGTGTGCTGTTTACACATTAGAAAACCAATTGCCATCCATCTACTTGGCAGGAATCACAGAAAAAGTCTCCTATGCCTTTACAAATGATTGAATTATTATTGTTATTTCTCAGTTTAATGGTGCCTCAATTTGATGTCATAAATAGAATTTATTCAAACCATTTTCATTCGTCTATGGATTTTTTTAGATGACTTCAAATTTTGATGCTACCCTTGATCAATTATTGACTGTGATGGTGAGTTATTTACTTTTAGATAAAGCATTGTCAACCATTTGCTAGTACTCCATCTTCATTTCAGTTGCTTTCTATTGCAACCGTCCTACTGAAATTAGGATTAAATAAAACCTAGCATTCCGAGGGAAATTATAAATCACAACCACTCATTTATGCTGCTTTTTACCTCATGAATTGGGCAGGGGTGGGGGTAGAATCAACTTACCACGATGAAAATACTACTAGTATGGTTTAAATCACGAATTTATAATTAAATTAACATGAAAAAAATAGGTCCAATTAACCATTCAATCGAAACTGTCACTTGACCAACGTTTTTTAGGCAGCATGCTGTGTTGAGAGTGATCAATTAAAAAACTGGAAAAGGGGATAATCGAAAAATAAGCACCCTTTCTAGCCTCTCTCTGGCACTAAAAAGTCGAAAGTAAAAGAAAAAGAACACACACAGATGCCACCGGACCAAATGGGATACATTTAAATTGAACCCCAAACAAAAATTCTATAAAAGTTAAGTTACAAAAAAATGAAAAATAAATTAAAAAAACTAAAATAAAATAAAAGGCTCTCCCCACACCTTAAGAGGATTGTGTACACCAAATTGAAAGTTTTTTTTTTACTCTGAACAGTTAAAGCGGGTATAGTCTGGATACATGAATACGTAGAAACATCTTTAGAAATAAACTTTTTTTTTCTCTGTTGATTTCATTATAAATGCACCACCCGTGTAAATATAAGTAAATCCAAGCATCGGGAGTATATTACTTGGATATCTTGTAAGTTTCCCAAAATTTGTTTCTTCCAAACTGTATGTATAAATATACGCCAGTACACATGAATAACCTTAACCAACCAACCGTGTTCAAACTGGTCTGTTGTGGATAGTAATGATTAACTTGTCAAAACTGGTTGACAATACTTAATTCAATAGTGATAATTCAAAGTAATAACAGTACTACTGATAATAATACTTATATCATGTATAAACGTATCAAGTACGTTTTTTGGTTGTTTTTTTTTGCTTTTTGTTTCATTTTGCCAAACACGATTTCCATTCTTTTTTTTTTCTTTTTATATTCTCCTACCACATAGATATTTACCCCGCAGCACACACATAATCGGTATTTTCCCAAACACTGCCGTGTCCAGCCATCTAGAAAACATATCTTAGAAAGCTGGAACCTGTTTTTGACATCTAAATACAAATTGTACTTTTGTCATTACAGTTACCACCGTCTACCTTGAATGAGGACTTACTCATCTCCCATTCGACCATCGTCTTAGCATCGACTCGGTCACATGCCAACCGTACGTTTTTTTTCTGAAAATAAATTCATTTATTTCTCTGCCGCTTGCAGCCAAGCCAGTCACAGGTTACTGAGGCTGGTTAGGGACCTTCGACTTGCATTACAGACCGTCGTATAAAGATCTGCCTCAGGAAAATTGATGGAATCGCCACTGGATACTCTTTTCATTATTCCCAACCGCTTACGCCGCCAGGTATTCCCAGACGGTCACCCATCTCGGTACTGGCCTGGCTCGGCGTTGAATATAAATATATATAAATAAGTGAACTGTGGTATCCAACGCAATTTAGCTGTATCCTTCGGAAAATAAACAGTAAGTTCGAATCAGGAATTGTGTTGCTGAGAGAAAAAAAGAGACTGGCAAACCTTGTCGGAAATAATGTAAGAAATATTTGCATTAAAACGTGGAAACATGCAATACCTGATAATTTGCCAAAGGTGTAATGAGTTTTTTTGTGAATTTGCCATCACAACCTACTACTAAGTATGAGCGTTCCTGATACAGTAGATAGAGGAAGACAAGTTGGATATTTAAGACCTAAAAAAATTGTACGATAATTCACTATAAGGTCGGTCTGTCCCTCTGTCATTGGACAACTTAAGGATGGCTAGAGCTACAACCAACGTTTTTTCGCAGTTTTTAATAGTATTTATCTAAATTCGCATAAATTACGCAGAAACGTTGCTGCCTCTTTCTGAAGAGATGATCTATTTGTGTTCTCATGTTTTATACATCGTTACTTAGAAGAAAAATTATTTTTGATGCAGATTCCTTATTCCCAAACAACGGCCAGTAAAACCTACGTTACATACGGCTATTATTTCATAATTATTTTTGAACGGAGAGTAAAATCTTAAGAAAGATATATCAATATTTTAAAAGCTAAGGATATTTTCATCGAAGAAGCAGGGGGGGGGGATTTTTCTGAATTTTTCATCCTCGATTCTTTAAAATACGTTATATGTATCTGCTCATAGAAGCATTCATTTCAGTTTCTCTTACGGTTGTTAGAAGTGGTCATAGAATTTATTAAAATATATTTCCTTTTCTAAATTACGCATCAATGTTATTGATTATTTCAAAGATTTGTATCTCTACCCTCGTTTAATACATATTGACATGAAAGAAAAAAAAATCATTTTTAATGCCGTTCCCTTATTTCAAAAAAAGAAAAAAAACAAAAAAACTGGGAAGTGTAGATTCCATATTTCAAAATTACGGCCAGTCTAGCATAAATTATTCTACTTGGCATAAAGTTAATATTTCATAATTACTCATGAACAATGGTAACGATTTAAAAGAATATACATGCATTTTTAGAAGCAGAGACAATCTTAATAAATAATTTCAACGATTTATTTATGTTTTTTACCCCTGCGGTTGTTTTCATAATACTTCCATGTTTTATATATTGTTAGTGGAGCCATCAGACTGATTGATCATTTAAATGTATGTTTTTATTGAAGCAAAAAGTGATTTTATAAAATATTATTCTGATTATTCTGCGTTGTAAGACATTACTATATAAATGTTATTGCCCGAAATGTTTGTTCCCTATATCCGATTCTTGCTAATGTATAGGGTCAATTCCTAGACAGTTCCTTTCTTATACTTGAAAAAAAAAACATTGGACTGAAAAAGAACTGCAGTTTAAGACGTTCTACTTCTAAGGCTAGAGCAGAAAAAAGCTGCAAGATTGAAGGAAAGTGGAGAACAAAGGGCAAATCTTCGCACCATTTCTTAACGAACTGCTCCAAATAGGAAAAAAATCTGTTCGATTTAGCGTCTGGTAGAGAAATAAAAAAATGTAGTGCACAAGAGAGCGTTTCAATAGACGTCAGTAAGTTTTCACATTTATTTAAGACTTTTCATTTCCATTTTACATACTATATATGTTCAAAAAGAGCATGAGAGCTGTGTGGATATGGAATCTTCATTTATTCTCCAAATTTTCCGGACATGATTCGGAGTTTAACTCCGTGACCGGCTGTAGTAAGTATATATTCCAAGTGGAGCAATACTATATGAGGTTTCACATCTTGTGTTGAACTTCCATACCAGTCCTGACTATTCACTCCGAGGGATAGTTGGTGCAATAGAAAGATGCCATTCAGAGATCAAGAAAAAGGGGGTAATTTTAAATAAGTGAGGTTGCTATAAATACAGTGTTTATCTTGACTTTCTTATTTCAAATACGTTTCTAGTGTTGTCATCAGTTTACTTGGACATTTTAGACGATTTGAGAGTGAAATGGTAAACATTGAAAATTAAAAGAATCAGAAGATCCCCAGGTTAAACGTTAAATCATTGAAAAATCATTGAAACTTTGTCCACATTGTCAAAGTGGGAAATTGAATCAACTGGAATTGTACCATTTGTTACTGGTTCTTAGATTGCCTTTTTTGTATGTTTTGATAATTTGAACTTGTGTATAGGATTATATCAGTTGTAAAAGTAAGTTAAGTTACGAAATTTGTGTTTCCCACTTTTTAAATTTATGTGTAGATTTATGTGGCCGAGATGGGAGTTTCAGGTCGTTTTATCAGGGTGTTTTTTTCTTGAATATTTTAAGTTTTTTTTTTCTTGTAAAAGTGTTATACAGTGGTGGCTATCAAATGATTTGGATTTCAATATGAGTTCAATTGTTGAATTTGATATTTAGTCAATTTGGTAAAAGGGATTCTTCGGCAGATATCCGCTTAGCCTTATTGAACCCATGATTTTATTGGATCAGTTCTTTTCTATCTTTTTAAAAATGGAGAACTTTGCATTACTGCCAAAGCTATGGTCTGGTAGGTAATGATTGTGATAGGATAATTTTATTCTTTGCCTCTTATCATTTGAGATGATATTACCGGCCATTCAGATTTACATATGTATTGTGCACATTCAAGGAGATAGATGACATTGTTACTTCTGCTGTTGGAATTGTGGTAGGCACTGAAGATTTTTTGGTGGAGGATATATATCAGTATATCAGTTGGCAGGATTTTATTGTTTGGGGCTTATTTTATCTTTCGGGGACTTTTATTATCTATTTGGTGATGCTGCTTATTACATCGTTGATATTCTCAGGACTGCAATAGGAACATACGCTAACCATCTGGAAGATTTTCTAAATATTGCACACTATCCCCTTTTCTTTATGTATATATATATATATATATATATATATATATATATATATATATATATATATCATTATTATAAACTGTAATCAAACTTTTCTATCTCATATCTCCATCTTGTACTTGATCTTCTCCTACTGCATTTACTATCCAACGAGTAACAATCGGTCAATCATTTGCTCCATCTGTCGTCCCTCCATCTCTGTATGTGTTCTTCTCATCTCTATTTTTGTTTCTTGATTGATTGTACAATATTCCTCTTCCTGTTCCTCTCTGGGATCAACGTTTTTCAACTGCTCAGATTGGTTACTCACATTGCTCTCTCCATGGCTCTCTCTGCAGTTCTGAATTTGTTTTTGAATCGAGTTTTCTGGTTTTGCACCCGCTCGATATCATAGCTCGTAGTGTGTATAGATTGTATACTCTGCATTTTATCCGTATATATCCAACTTGGAGTGACGGTTAACAAGCCATGCTAAAAGAATATCAGCTATTGTATTGGATTTGATATTTAAGAGTAATACATTACTTTGGCTTTGTGAAGAACTATGCCGAATTTTGAAAATACCTTCACCAATAAGTAATGATAAATCATATGTACATAACGAATACAGTATTGATATTTCTGAATGGGATTTATAGAAATTAGTTCAAAGGGACAGGAGCCCATCCCCATTTGGATTATTGATGCTTGGAAAAGATTGCTGGATGTTTTTTTAGCCATTTTTTAAAGAGAAAAGTGTACCTTGGGTATCTTTTGATACAGTAATTGGTGCCCTGGAGCAAAATGGATTCTCAAATCACCAGAGATCCAAGATAGATTTTGAACTATCCAGTGTGCAGATGAATTGTAATCGATCAAATAACCGAATGATCTATGTAGTATGCTGTCACTTGTTTCCCAGCAACAACTATCTGTGGATAGCTACTACGCGTCAATCATCCAAATATGGATGGGCTCCTGGTTCCTTTAAAAAATCAGTGATCTAAGTCTTAGTCTTATCCAAGCACAAAGTGAGAATGTTTGTTTGTTTGCAAGAAGTTATTTTATTCGATTTTTGTAGAGCAGTAATCACTAAAAGTAGATCTGTATTTCTGAAAAACATACGTGAACACAGTTGGACAAAAATTAAAGAAGTTATTCAGCATATGCTCACGTTGTGAACTCAAGCCTAACTGAAACCCTACCCTGGATGAATTTTTTTCAAAAAACGAAAGAAGTGTTCTGAAAACGTGTAATATAATGTATCAAAAATATGCACCTTGTCTGAGTTTGTTCACAACCAGTCAAAAATTGAGCCCTGGGGATTTGCGTACACATACACACTTACGCCTTGCACTTAATCAATAACTTCTTCCCTTGTTTTTAAAGGAGATTTTTCTTATTAAAATCCAAGGCTTTCTTCAGTTGACTTTTGTGAACAATAAATTGAATAATTGTACAATTCAAATTTTTATTTGCTTTGTGTTATCTGCATTCCTATCACGATAATATCTATTTCAATTCTTCATTTGTGTTTGTAATGCATGCACTGAAATTTTGGTCGATAAACTACCCAAGAATCAAGCATTTTTCTCACTACATGCTTACTTTAAATCTAAATTTTTGGCGGAAATTCAGGTTCGATTTTTTAGATATTGTTAAATTTTAAATGGATAGAATAGAACCCCCTCCGTGAAACCATAATTGATTGAACAAAAAAAGTACTTCGAAAATAGACAAATAATTAAGAAAAAATAAGCAAAACGGAAAGGGATTCAAACTTAAGTTGTGTTGCCACTTACAATTTATCCACCAGAACCATTCATATTGCTTATTGATTTTACTTATGTAGGCATTATTATTCATTTATCTATTTATTCAAATATTTTAATTCCCTTATTCGTCTTATCGGTATCACTTTCCAAAATCCGTTATCATTTTCCTGTACGTTAGAACGATCAAAAAATCAATAGCAATAAACTAATATGAAACAGCTTTTAATAATTTATAAAAGAAAACATAAAAGATATTCACAATACGAAAAAAATCATTTGAATCGATAATTATTTTGATATTGTATACGTATTTTTAAGGCACATTGTATACAGAGGAAGCCGTAGTTGCATTTATATTCCAGGAATACATTACATAATCAAAGGGATTTTTTTTTTATCTACATGCTGATTCTAATTTCAAAACTATGGCAGGAACCAGGTCTGAGTTTAACATTATAGAACACTCCACTTCGTACAAACAGGAAAAACGTCTCTTTTTTTCTTCAAAGAATAAATAAAAGATTTTACAATATATCTAAAATGTGTCTCCTATTTTTATTTTGTGAAAATCAGTCAAAAAATACGCCCTTAGGGCTTGCATACATATATACTTTTCGGAACTGATAACAGAATAAGATTAAAAAAAAAAAAGACGTAACTTAAAGTCTTACCATGCACTTTGCACGGTATGGAAATATTGCAATTTTTATAAAAAGCATCCTGATAGCAATATCTAACGTCTAAACACAACTAAGAATGTATTGCATTGGCAACACTGAGCAAGGAATGTAATTCATATTCTGGTGTGTCAGTCCGTCATTCGGTGATGGCAATCGGTTCGAGAGATGTTCGCTTGTCTTCAAGAAGGAACAAAAATTCAATGCAGCGTCCACTAAAAAGTTTAAACCTATATTATCATCAGATTACCGAGTAAATGATTTTTTTGGGGGGGGGGTTGAGAAGCATGCTATCAAGAACTTTTTCCGTCTTTTGTCAAGTGAATCTGACGTAAAACACCTTTGAAAATTGAATTTAAAGCATTTAGTTCAAACGTCATTTTTACCAAATCACAGGAACTTGAGTGAACGATTTTTCCTGGTAAAAAGCATTTCAGATAGGTACCATTTTTTTAAAACCGAATTTCAAGTGAATCTGACTTAACTGAAAAACAACATGGAAACACGCCTACAAATCAGTCAACCAACGGACAGAATCTTTCATGAAGAGATGAGGACGTCTCTGAAATAACAGAAATTGGAATATCAAACAGTTGAGAACAAAACTCGTGTCTGGATGGACATACATTGTTGCTAACAAAATGGAAGAAAGGTTGCAGGTCAATCATTCTCGGTCATTGTTATCGATATGTATGAGCTGGCAGCCAGGGGGTTTGTTTTAGCTGACATTTTCATTGGCTGCTATCGTTGTCACCTTTTACTTGTACTTAGAACTATACTGGCAACTTGATAGATTGATTTGGAAATTTTATTGTTATTATTCAAGAAAAATTCAACAAAACTAGAGAGAAAAATTAAATATATCAATTTGTAATAACTAAAATATGTACTTCTGCTCATTAACAGCATTCCACATTAACACATACATGCGTGCATATTCACATAAACACACACACACGTATATATATATATATATATGTGTGTGTGTGTGTGTGTGTATGTGCATGTGCTTGTATGTGTACACACACGTTCATTCAGACAACTGCCTTCCATGTATATACCCTGAATTATAAAGAGTAGAATATTTTTGTAAAGTTTTTATCAACTAATGTTTACGTTCAAGGGAACTCATGTCTGGATTAGATGAATGATGAATGTGATATAGCACATTCGAATATACTTTTGGCTTATAAAGGTTCGATAAGTTACTTGCATGGCCTCAAAAACGGGGTAGGGATATTTGGGTCTCCAAGTCGTACTTTTTCTGCCTGAGTCCCCTTCCCGTATTCACCCAGCCATACAGGATTATGCAGTTTAAAATCCAATAAATTTGTGACCGATTATAAGTCTGTTTGGAAAATATTCTAAGCAATGATCTTTGACTTTCCCCTGATCTGCAATTTGTATGCTAAAAAGTTTTGAATATTAAACTTGGCATGATTTTGGATATGTAGGGCTACTCTTTGCTGATAGAATACACCATAAAATAACAAGCAATTCAGATCCGCCTACTGGAATAGAACCTCGTACCACTCAATCTGTGATGCTCTTAGCACCTATTTATAACTATATACGGATCAATTGATCGGCAAACTTTGACACAAAACCACAGTAATGAGGTTTGGGTCAACAGTACTTGAGTATGGTCTATTTGACGACTTTACTAACCATTATAAGAACCTCCAATTACAGCTTAAACTACTGCCATTTAAGTGAGATTTTTAAATGAACTCCTTTGACAGAACATGTCAGGAGAAATGGTCTTCCATCTCGTTCCGGAAGCCGAATTACCACACTTAGAATCGTAGAGCGCTTCAGTCTGAAACAAATGTCTATAAATGACTATCCAGTTAGCCATTATACCATTGGGAGTGTTATAATTGATTATTAAACCAAGTGACCAGCCAATTTACCCGAGGTCAAGTACAAACATACTCTGGTTTCCGAGTCGGTTTCTTTGCAACAGAACCTATTAAAACTTTTAGCGCTCTCTACGTGTGGAAACTGGTCGGTCGTTGATCGACTGGCCAATCGAGATTTATGACCCACTTGAACGCAAGTCTCAACCAGAGAACACGGCCAGGACAGACAGTGTCCGACTGGAGGACTATATACAATCGCCAATGTACGAGTTCTTGCAACGTGCCAAGAATGCAATATTCTTGCTGATCTGAGCAAAACAAACGTCGGTCATGGAGTGGTGAGAGTAGGTTGGGAGAAAATGGATATGACTTTGGAAAAAGAAGAAAAATCGTTCTGTAAGGAAGGGGGCTGAGCAATAAAAAGGGCTAACATTTATCATTTCATGATCAACGGTCCAAAATCTCTCCCCCTTGTTTCGTCAAAGTTTCTTTTCAGAAACTGCCAACCAATGCTTGTCGAATCTGTCAACATGAGTTTCTTGAGTTTTCAAGCTGGTCTGGCTGGCTGGCTGGCTGGCTGGCTGAGTATGTATATATCGCACGTACTTACTAAACCAATCGAGCTAGGGGCCAAAAAGATTCAACATTTACTCCTTATTATGTTTTGAAAAGAAAGAAAATCTCTTTATAAATTTTTTTTTTATGGTGAATTATACCCTTGGGTTTTGCAACACTTGTTTATTTATTTATTTGTTGTTTTTCTTGCAAATTCAGACTTTTTTAGTGATCACTGCTCAATAAAAGACGGTACCAGTAACTAATCAATTGATTACACCTTTCCAATCTTTTAACCGATCATCCCTAACATGGTATGCTGCTGAGAGACATTGTTCCTTGACAGTCTCGATTGAGTGACTAACCAAACCAGTTTTTGTTGTTTTCATTCAATTGTTAAAAATGTGTTTTCAACTTGCCCTTTGGTGTCTAGTCCTGATGTAATTATTACCAGGTTTGTTTTGCACAACATTAATCCTGAGTGTCTCATGCATATGTTCTCATACCAGAACTGACCACTGATATATATATATATATATATATATATATATATATATATATATGCAATGCTCTTCCATAGGAATAGAGCACTCTGGTGGATGAGGAGTTTCTGTGTAAAATGAATAAATCGCTTAAATTCAGCCTTACTGACCACCAGTCCAGAGGTAGGATATCGGCCTCCAGGTCCGATGTGGGGGCTTCAATTCTGCCTCTATCAATAGCCATACTGAAGAGATGTAATACATCGAAACAGCTGTCTGTGGATGACACAATATATATATATATATATATATATATATATATATATATATATATATATATATATATCCGTTTAGGTGATTCAAGTTTGGTCTGAAATAAGGAGTGTCTTTAAGAGGTGGGTTCAACGGATGTTTGTTATCAATCTCTGTGGGTGCCATGCTCATCTTAGATGGAATTGGATAGTGAAAAGATATTCAGGATGAAAATGGTCAGTTCTCAGGCGAAGTTTGGTTGACTGCGTTTTTTTTTTCTAGAATAGAGAGGTGGTGTCAAGCATTCAATGGATAATTGCTGACATACGTGGGGGTAAGGTGCGTTGTTTCGTTTCAGTCTTTTTGGTTGAAAGTAGACAAGACTTTTTTTCATTTTGGTGGTATGTGCTTACTCATAGTATGTCTTAAATGGACTGTCGGCTGTTTACTAATTCTTCGATTGTTAACGTTGTAATGTGTTGTATTCATGTTATTTTGTTTTTCATAATCAATGCATTTAGTGGGTTCGCTAGCTGGAAGTGTCCATATATCTGTATTATCATATTGCATTAGGATATTAGGACAGCTTCAATACATCTGTATATCGAGGGGTCGTGTTCATTTTCGATAAGACAGGTTTGTCAAAACAATGACAACTTCAAATTTTGCCAAGTCCATGTCTATTCAGTTTAATTTGCTACTTTTTTCTAGTTTGTCATTGAAGTTTAAAAACGTTCAACAATTCATGGTTCGAGTCCTTTCGACGAACATCGGTCATTATCAAGAAATTGTGATAGTAGTATTTAAAGAGTAATTAGTGTTGTTTGTTTTATGATGATTTCATATTTATAATTCAAGATTTATAATTTTTGATTAAAGTAATCATAAATAGATCTGTTTGAGTATGTAACTGATACTATTTGCGGCTCGATGTGGCAGAAGTAATCGTAAACTGGTTAAACAGAACAATATATCCTTACCTGCCAGGGGTTGATGGTTCACTAGCTTAATTCTTAGATATTTTTCTCACTGTGTCAAAAGTTTGATCCTCACCGGATACTTATGTAAAAACTAAGTTAAGCTGAGTTATCACTTTTTCTCTGAGCTAGACCTCTAATACTTTAGTGCTATGATATTTTTTTTACCTGACTCCGTAGCGTTTTTGAGTCTTGCCCAAGTTGTACTTCCATTCAATCATTGTTATCATCATTTTTTTTGCTCTTGCAACGTGCATTTTTCTTTAGTTTTAAGAGTTATACATAGCATGTAGGGGAGATTTTGAAGCCATTCCAAATATCAAAAAATCTTGTAACATGGCCTTAATGTTACTTGGCTACAAATCAGAGAGGACTTTATTCGCAAGAGTGAGCGGAGACTTTCGGCTGGGTTTCACCATTGACAGTGACACGACATTGAGCAAACTTTTATACCCTTCATATGTATGTGTGTGCGGATGTGTGGGTGGGTTTTATTAGGAAATAGATAAATGATCCAGCAGAACGACTGTAAATGGCGTTGTATTATATTGAAACTTCATTTGAAATGATCTGCTATTGTTACACGATGGATGTTTTTTTGGTTCAGAAAACGTGAATAAAATGAATAAAAAGATGAAGCCTTATCTCTTTATTTGTTGATCTTATTTAAGTTGTCCAGGCCGAATGATAAATTCACTGCATAATATCAGGAGATCAATTCCGATAGAATTTCAATATATAATATAACGCAATTTGTATGTATGTATGTATGTATGTATGTATGTATGTATATATATATATATATATATATATATATATATATATATGTGTGTGTGTGTGTGTGTGTGTGTGTGTGTGCACCGAACAGCAGGGCTTGGAGATGCCATTGTTACATGCATGTACTTTAATATTCCCAAGACAGGTCCATAGTAAAACAACTGATTATACCCACAACCTAATCAAGATTCAGATACAAATTTGAATGGGAGTGATAAAATAGAGTTCTGTACAGAATACCCAATTCTCGGAACAGAATACATTGACAGCGATCGGGGGATAAATTATTGTATACCATAATATCGTAGGATGATTTGAGATTTTGTCATTCCTTGTTCAGTGGCAGCGTGAGTAGTTTCAAAATCTCTTCCTCTCTCTCCCTCTGTTTCTATATCTATCAATATATATATATATATATATATATATATATATATATATATATATATATATATATATATATATATATATACATATATATATATTGATAGATATATATCACAGTCTTCATACACGTGTTTCTCATGTCTATTTATCTTCATCAGAGTTAGGTTATGTATTTTCATTTTTCATCTCTATCAATTTATTTAATTTCATGTCTATTTCAGTTTTCATTTTTATTTCCCAATTGATATCTGTCCATCATTTTCAATTCTCTACCAATATTGCTTTCATCTTCATTTCAATCGTTGACAAAAAAACAAATAAAGATTGAGATGAAAGAACGCAATTCTATTTCAGATGAAAGAAATACTGGTCAGGAATTGATAATGGTTGACAAGGCTTCATTTAACAGAGAAAAAAAAGAAATTATTTTGATATCCATATCTGTCATAATCTCCGATGATCTGTCTACCTCGTGGTATCACTTGATTGTTTTAATCGTATCTCCTGTCTCAATATTAATCTATCTATCTATCTATCTATCTATCTATCTATCTATCTATCTATCTATCTATCTATCTATCTATCTATCTATATTTGTCTCTTTCCTGTTCTTTGGGTAATTTTAAGATAATTGATACGACTTCCATCTAGAATTAGTCATTTGATAGAAACCATTATGTGACCTTCTTCTGGCAGCATGTCTCGTTAGAGTGGTAATCATTAGAAAACATTGAAGTAGGGGTGATCAATGAATAAGTTACCGCTTTCACCTTCTGTTTGGTATTAACCACTAAAAAATCTGTATTTTCAAATCACAGGTGGGCACAAAATAGCCACCAATGCAGCAAAAATTTAGATTTCAAATTGAATTTCCCCTCTGCACCTTACTAAAAACCTAAATAATTTAGGGATTTTTTTTTTAAATTCTAGATATGATTTGGGCATAATGTTCAATTTATCAACCTTCTATCTCCGCTAGTGTGGCTTATAAAATTGGTACATATACACATACATATACTCTTACATGCATCTATGCATACATAGCAAGCAAGACTGATTTTAAAACCGTGGAAAACTTTTTTGACAGTATTAGTGACAGTTTGGGTTTACGGTCTTTAATAAACTAAAGTGTAAACAAAATGCTTGCGCATTGCAAAGAACAAAACTGAATTGAATTGACAATTATTCATAACTGACAATAACTTGCAATGACATTTAAACGACAAAAAAACTAATCTTACCACATTGATTCAAAGTGATATCGTTTACCTTTTTTCTCAAAAGATCCTTCGGCAATTTCCCCACAATTTTTTTTTTTCCATTCAAGTAAACCTGTTGTATTCAAAGCTCAGTACTGGGTATTCATAAAGTCATTCGCTTCTTGTCGCTCGCAACCAGGTCAGTAAGAGAGTCCAGTTTTGGGGTTATTGAGCATAGTATGGAGATCGGTCTCCACAGTTGAATTACCAGAGAAAGTTGTAACACTTACGAATATAGTCTAAAGTTTACGATAAATGAGATCGGTCTCCACAGGAAACCATTACATGATCTGCAGCTACTTACAGTATCTGGTATTGTCTAGTCAATCACCCATCTAGTTACTGACCAGTCTCGGCGTTGCTCAACTTTGGTGATCGTGCAAGAACCTGTGAATCGACTGCGATTCGACAGTAACACTAATCAGTATACTGTAATCATTTTTTACTTCTTATGTTGAATTACCATGGAAAATCGTATCACTTGCAAATATAGTTTAAAGTTCCGTTGTTGTGCAGTGATCTTTGTGAGTTTGCTGTATACCTGTTCAAGAAGACTACTTCGTAGAAGACCGTGGAAACTAGTTGTTTTTCTTTCTTTTTTCTTTTTCATGATTAAATTTCCAAATGAGATTTTATATCTTTACTAGTTTTCTTCATTCTGTTGCTACTTCAAGATACAATATTGTGTTTTAGTGATGGCAAACCTTTTTTTCCAGCATGATGTATCCAAATTTCAATTTTTCGAATAAATTTTTCCATCGGAATGTGACTTACCTGTATACATGTATAGTACTTTCAGGTAAACACTTATAGATAAGCGACCTGTTTTTCTGATACATTGTAAAAAGTAAGAGTTTGAAAAGATATGTTTTGAAATCTCAAAATACAACTTCAAAATTAGGATTGTATAACGAATATCATCTAATCACTAGTAGCGTATTATTGCTAACAAGTGTGTTTTAGATTCACCATCACCGTTATAAGTAAAATACGTGGTTATGGGATGAGTGTTAAAATATCTCAGCTCTTTCTACAATGTTCAAGCAATAAAATTATAATTATAAAAGAAGCAATTATTTATAATCATATTTTTAAAAATTCCTAAAACGTGAAATCATCTTTCAGTTGAGCAAGCTCAACCTTCAAGAACAAGAAGATCTAATTTGTTCTGAAAAAAGTGTGTACCACCTATGCCCCCCCCCCCGATAGTCACTTATTGAGCTGAAACATGGAATATAATCAAGACTTAGCCTCAAACTGAGAACAACGCAACGTGCACATGAGAGATTGATGCTCAAAATCATATGGAATGTCCGAGGCAACATAGAGTCGATTAGGAAACTCAAAATGGCAATGGGCTGGTCGTGTTGAAAGAATGGCAGACGACTACTTATCATTACAACTCACAGCAGAGATCAAATGCAGAACTGAGGCTGGCAGAATATGAGATGGCATGACGAACCGGAAAAGTTCAGAAATTATTGACTCTGCAACGCCCACAATAGAGATATCGCGAATCATTGAGAATGTCCGTGTTCAACGACCAATACCAATTGATGATGATGATGATGATGATGATGATGATGATGATGATGATGATGATGATGATGATGAAATCATGGAAGTGCCTTCCCTCTGTTAATAGTCATCATCATCAGCTTTATAGTGTCTGTCGTTGTACAAAGACCTTCCTTTGGATTTACGAGACCTCTCTATCATAGGCGTCGTAGAGCCAATACTTTCTGAATTTGCCTAGTTCGTCTTGCCATTTTTTATTCTAACAGCCACAATTTTGCATGTGACCACTGGAGATCATCATCGTGAGTCGTGATGTTCTTGGTTGTCTGCCATTCTTGCAACATGACCAGCTAGTTGCCATTTGAGTTTCCTAATGGCTCCTTTGATATCTCGAGGACCTGTTTTTTTTGTTTGTTTGTAATATATTGTGCTATCTCTCTGAGGTTGAGCAAGATTCTTTCATGTGCACGCTACAAGGTCTTCAGTTTGAGGGTCAGCCTCTCGGTTAGGTTTGATCTTAAAACTCCATAGGTGACTATGAGTCGGATGCATCGGTTGTATAACTTTCATTTTGCTCTGACTAAAGCGTACATGGATTCATGAATGTCTGTAGCCTGATCAAATAGCATTAATTTTAATCAACAAATATCTACCTTTCAACATAATCTCTTTCTTTGTCAATGAAGTTGATTCAATTGTTAATGTTAATCGAAAGTTATGCAGTGAAAATTTCAGATCAATACTCTGCCAATAACTACGTGACATTCTATGGACCTATTGATACACTCATGCATTATTCCAACGGTCGTTCGAAAAGATTGTATCAAAAATTATTCTTTCTATCTTGGTAACAAGTAGAAACTGTCAACTTAATCTGTAACCAAAACTATCAACATTTGTTCCTCCATTTTTTAGTTAGTCCAGTTGGCCGGCTATGTTCATATGTAACATGCGTACAGACCGCACCAATGGAGCTAAAGGGCAGAAATTTAAATATTTATTCCTCGAGAAAAAAACAGGTTTTTGGAGGCAGATCGAAAATTCCTCCTGAATAGGTTTTTGAAGATGGGATCTATTTGCGATGTACGTTTATGCTATATTGATCCTTTAGTTTGTGTCCCATAGCACAGCATGTCACCTAAGGACGTATTCCAATTGAATGACTACTTAAATTAGTAATAATCGCTGGATGTTTGAGTGTCCACAACATAAGACATATTTCATCCAGGAGTTGGAAATTAAGATACTGTACATTTTAAAACTCTGAATTTAAAATGTTCTCACCCCTTCTTTTGCAATTGGACGAATGTTTTCTTTCTTCTCTCCGTAACCTTGGACTCTTCTACTTGGAGGCACCAAGACTGCTAATGAAAATGTCTGTTACCCACTATGAGTTCCTTTCCAAGAAGAAAATCATAAAATAAAATTCAGATTTATTTTGTTCCAATTTTTTTAAAGATCAGATCATGACGTTTTTCCTATATATATATATATATGTATATATATATATACATACATATATATATATATATATATACATACATATATATATATATATATATATATATATATATATATATATATATATATATATATATATATATATATATATATATATATATATATATATATATATATATATATATATACATTGCTTTTGTTTCGCATTCAGCCATTATAAAGGTAAAGCTCACCTATTGTAATCCTAAACATTTTGATTATGGAACGCTCAAAAATATTTCCTGTGTATATTAATGGTAAGTGTTTCTTCGGTTTACGCAACTTTGGCCCATAAAGGTTTCTTATGAGTACACTTCTTCCACGAGTAGAGGGGGAAACCTTTGCACCCATTAATTTTTTCACGATGATTCACCAGTAATTATCATACAAGATCTGTTTTGATGATGTACTAATACAAAATGTAGAAATGTCTACATCTTTTTGAAAAATGAGAAGTAATAGATTCATCTCTTGTTAATCACAATTGATAATGTCGGCAGTTCATTTAATAGCCTGCAAAACTGGGAATTTGTTTTGAGTATTAGATGTAGTCAGCTTTGAGAAACACGTCATAATTAACACAGCACTGGAGAATTCTCATTCTAAACAACCCAAGGACTTTATTCAAATAAGTCATTTTACATCTAATCCTTCCCTGAATTCTTCCCCAATCTGATGTGACTGCTGCACCTTATTTCCAAATTCTCTCCAGACATCCCTGTGCAGTATACTTCCAGGAATATTTCCAATGTATTTGTAGCTAATATATATATATATATATATATATATATAAAGTCTATAGCCACACTGAAGAGTTGTAATACAACAAAACAGCTGTCTGTTGATGACATAATGATATATATATATATATATATATATATATATATATATATATATATATATATATATATATATATATATCGAGAGAGAAAGGGAGATAGAGAGAGAGAGACTGACTGACATACATATATAGACAAAGACACACAAAAGCACACATACAGACAGGGACATATTCATCTTTTCATTTCTCTGGATAGAGCGTTTCTTCCCTGTTCTTCCCTCCAACCGGTAAGTTGTGATCTACACTAATGTATTTTGCCTGTTCTAATAAAATTTGATACAAATGATTGTAGAAGCATAGTTGCAACCAGGAAATAAAAACTCTACAGGGGAAGATTAGTTGGCACTTAACAGTCACTGAAGAAAGAGTCATAATCATAGTTACTCCTATTAATATTATATTAGTGGCCTTCAATTTTATTAGAGTCAAAATAAATTAGAAAACAGGACTGGTTAGTCACTTAAGAGATATCACAGCTTCCATGACTCATTACCAACTCTTTCATCAAATTACATCAAAATTCATGGAGAACTTGTCGAGATATCGTGTTGGGAGACCAGAAATTTGGGCAGTATATTGTAACGTGAACATACAACTACAACTGAAACCAATAACGCCCTTGAAATTTCATTGTATGCCCTTAAAACATACTTCACAGAAATCCATGGAGACATTAGGGAGATCATCATGTGGACGGATATGAGTGTATATATAAGTATATAAAAGGACGAGAGAACGTTTCTCAAACAAGAAAGAATTCCTGGATCCGCCTCTTAATTCAACCACCACTTCTTTAACCCATCTTCCATCATTCAACTGAATTTCATCTGAATCCATTTAGCTCTATCGGATATATCGTGTGAAAAAACAGTGATCCACAGTGTTCCAATCCACTATGTCCTGATCCACGGTGCCACACGGTAAAAACACTTCACAGTTGTGATATGTGAGAATATTTTGTGAGGAGTCCTGGAGATCCGAGGGAACTTAAATGGATACTGTGTTTGGGGTGTCTATGGTGGGTAGTAATCGCTAAAAAATGTTGGAATTTTCAAATTTGCTAGACACGGACTAAGGCACAAATGTAGCATCAAATTTCTTCTGGATTTTCGAACCCTTTGTCATAAGTAAGTGGAGCAAGCCAGCTAAAAAAGACTATGGAAAGGGCATGACGGGTTGAGAACTGCCATACGCTGGGAACTGTGCAAATGATTTGGATTTGATCGTATGAACACGAATAAAATCATAATAAAGCTATCAGAGGCTGTCATGGAAAATGAAAAATTATGATATAAACTGGGAGTTTGACAACCAGCCCGACCGTCCCATCGAATGGGAAATACTGGATTTGCTGACTGATGAAAATCTGACAGATGGAGGGTCACAAGATGAAACGGAAAATTGGAATAATACCAGGGGCTCGTCCGGAAACTGAGGAAGCTGGGGAACATGAAGGTTAGGGTCGTGCCTACAATAATTGGCGCCCATGGAATCGTGCCAGAGAATCTTCAGACGAGAATAGATGTATTGAAGATTTTAGAAAAGATTGAGAATTATCATTGGTAGTATTAGTATTATCATCACTGTATGGATACCAGTTCTTCAGTCTGTAACCAAGGTGTCCAGTGTTAACAAAAGACCTCTGATGGAGAGTACTTTTCTGAAAATGTGATCTGTTCTTAGGACGGTAGATATTTTGAGAACTTGCATGTCTGTTCTGATGTCCAGCTGCTCAATATGATACGTAACTTCTTCGGAATTCAACCAGTGCTCCGATTACAACTGGCGTTACCCCCACTTCTGCTTGGCATCAACATGTTCTTGAAATTACTGAATTCATGTTAACATATTTTCCTATCTTTTCAACTTTTCGGGTGCAATGTTTTTGTGAGCAAGTATTTGAACATCAATAATAATAATAATAATAATAATAATAATAATAATAATAATAATAATAATAATAATAATAAGCGTATCGGTTGTAAGATACACAGGACAATCCCTTGGATGGACAAAGGAAGAACTCTAGTTGATGGACCGGCTGATAAAGATGCTTGTGACCATGCGCAGAGCGTTACACCCCAGCCAGAGACGACACGGATAGATTGTACGTAAAGAGAAAAGAGGGCGAAAGGGGGCTCATCAGTAGAGAGGTCTGTGTCCAGAGAACCCAAGCAGGTCTACAAATGCATGTAGAAGCAAACAGTGGAGACATCATGAACAGTGCCTGAAGGAGCACAACAAACAACAAAAATGTAGAAAACAATGGAGCAGCAGAGAAAACAAAGAAAGGAAAATGGGAACAGAAGAAACTATACGGAGAATTCAAAAGACACATACAGGGTGCAGCAGAAGGGAGATCATGAACATGGCTACAAGAAGGAAGCCTGAAAATAGAAAAACAATTGTTAATTATGGCAGACCGAAACAAATGGATCAAAACAAAATTTATCGAAACTAAAATCGACAGAACACAGTCAAACATCAAGTGCACCCTAGGAAGGGAAAGGAATAAAACTGTAAACCACATGACAAGTGAATGAAGGCAACTATACCAGAAAGAGTATAAACTCAGACACAATAGAGTGGCAATAGTGTTACACAGGGAAGAAAAGGGATTTAACGATACAGATAGGTGGTACCAGCACACACTGGAGACAGGCCTGGATAATGGAAACCACAAGTTATTTTGACATCCAAACTGTCTACCCTATCTAGTAATCGTGGACAAGAACGGGGAAAACCTGCCAAATAACTAATATGGCCGTGTCTGAAGACCTCTAAGTAAATAAGAAAGAGAGTGAAATACTGGAAAAGTAGAGAACTGAAGAAGGTGTGGAATATGAAAGTCAGGGTAGTACCAGCACGCGAAACCGTACCAAAGACACTGAATGTGAGATTAGAGGAACTAGGGGTAAAAAGAAGGATTGAGGCTGGGCAGACCACAGCACTGCTACGAACTGTGCAAACTCTGAGGGAAGTGCTAGAAATATGAAATATACGATCCCTGCGCTGTTAGCAGTAGAAAGGAAAGAAAAAAACACAGATGGTGGGGGAGGTACAAACGAACCACAGTACTAGGATAGGTTAGGGGAGATGAGATGAGAGGAGGGCTGAAAACTTGAGGAGACTCACTGTCACTCAGTCTCCAGCAGTAACCACCAGCCAACTGGCGTAATAATAATAATAATAATAATAATAAAGCCAGAGGCAGTTTGGAGAATGACAACCACAAACTACTGTGGGACTTTGACATCCAAACTGACCACCTCATCCAGGCAAGAAGGCCGGACTTAGTAATAGTAGACAAAAAAAGGAAGGCCTGCCAAATAGTAGACGTGGCTGTGCCTGCAGACCATAGAGTAAAAAAGAAGGAGGCTGAAAAAAGGGAAAAATACCAGGACCTAGCAAGGGAGTTAAAGAAAATGTGGAACATGAAAACCAGGGTAGTACCGGTCATAGTGGGAGCACTAGGAACTGTCCCCAAAACGCTGAGGGAGAGACTGGAGGAGATCGGGATTAGGGGGAGGATAGAGACCGTACAGACCACAGCACTACTGGGAACTGCACGGGTACTGAGGAAGGTGCTAGAGATATAAGTACTGCAACGAATTGTAGCTCTGTCATGATATGCGAAAGAGGGAGGAGACGTTAGCTGAAGACCTGAGGAGACTTATTGTCACTCAGCCCTCAGCGATAACCACTGGGCAACCGGTGTGAAACTGTAAATCGCAGAATTACTGCGACCTGCTAGTACTAGGAGAGGAGGGCTGGAGACTTGAGGAGACTTGCTGTCACTCAAACTCCAGCGGTTACCACCAGGCAACTGGTGTGAGATTCCAAATAATAATAATAATAACAATAATAATAATAATAATAATAGAGACTGAATGACAAGCGAGTCTCCTGAAGTCTCAAGCTCCCAACCCTCTTCACGCTCTCACAGCCCACAACCGTGCCGTGGATTACAGTTTTACACAAGTTGCCCGGTGGTTTTCGCTGAAGGCTGGGTGACAGTGAGTCTCCTCTTATATCACCCCCACTTGTTACAGCAGCACTGTTGTTTGTACCGCCCTAACCATTTTTATTCTTGGCAGCGAAGCCATTGCTATCCAAGGATGTAGGTCTCATATTTCCAGTTCTTTTCTCAGTATCCATGCGGTCCCCAGTAGTGCTGTGATCTGCAGACTCTCAATCCTCCCTCTTACCCTCAGTTCTTAGTGCACTTGTTATTACTGGTACTAATCTTACATTCACACTTTCTTCAGTTCCCTTGTCAAATCATTTTCCCAATCTCCTCTGTATTTATTCTGTGATCTGTGGGCACGACCACGTCTATTTTTGGCTGGTTTTCCTTTGTCTACAATTATCATGTCCATCGTTCTTGCTTGGATAGGGTCCAGGAATAATTTACGGCTTCCCATTTTCCAGTGCTCTCTCTGGTTTGTGCTGATATCACATGTCAAGGTACCTGAATCCCATTCGTTTGCTCAATTCCCAGTGCATCATTATTGCTAACCTGTCGTGTCTGTGTTTATACTCTTTGCGGGCAAGTTGACTACATCCACTGAATAGATGATTTACAGTCTCATCCTTTTCTACACATACGCAGCATTTGCTGTTTTGGGTTCTTTCGATTTTTGTCTCGATATAGTTTGTCCTGATGCATTTGTTTTGGGTTGCAATGATGACCGATTCTGTTTCCTTCTTCGGGTTTTCTTTGCGTAGCCATTTTCATGATCTCTTTGCTACAACATTTTGTATCAGTCTTTTGAATTCTACGTATAGTTTTTCTGTTCCAACTTCCTTTCCTTGTTTGGTGTACTAATCCTTTGCTGGCTAGTTTTTGCTGTATGCTGCACTGCTTCGAGCACTTTCCATAAGGTCTTCGCAATTAGCTTGTACTTAATTGTTTTATCTTATTTTGGCTATTTGGGCTGAGTTTTCAACGCCCATGAGTCCTCTATCACCTTTTCCCTTCTTTATTTGCAATCTATCCGTGTCATATCCGGGGTGTAAGGTCTTGTGCATTGTCATAAACTTTCTTGTTCGCCGGTCCATTGATTAAAGTGTGTTCATTCCTTTTATCAGATATTTAGTTGGGTTTTTAATATTTTTTTCTTGAAACATATTTTTTTGTATTTTCGTTTTCATTTCTTTTGTAGTATTGCATCACATTCGAAAGCTCCAAGGAATTTATATCAGTCCTGTAAGTCCAATGCTCTGATTTTATTCCTATTCAATAATTAAAATATTTCTGCTGTTTCGAGCCTTCCTTCCTGCATAATTATTTGCGCGTATTTTTGTATTCTGAATTCCATCCCCGTGCCAGCGCTGTATTCTGTTTTGTTGAACAACGTTTTGAGCTGATCCCTGTTTTATTACAAGTACTATGTCACCCATTTACATGTGGTGTTTGATTTTCCCCTTGTTTTGGGGGATTGTTATCTTATGCAGTTTCTAAATATTCTATTGAGTGGTATCCTGATGAGAACGAATAGTAGTTGGAACAAAGAAAATCCTTAGAAAATCCCCCTTTCTTATACTTACCCCTGATAAGTTTTTTCTCTGTAGCTAGCAAGTCTACTTTTCAATTTTTTTCACAGAGTTGGCTACGGATCCTACCATTCGTTCATTGAACTTGAATATCCTGAGGAATTTGAGTATTCCTTAGTCTATATCTCTACAGTCTTTGGTTACTCTTCTTTAGTCTATTTTCCACTGCAGTGGACATGCCTTTTTGCCCTATCATGTGTTTATCCCTTAGTCTTATACTTGGTCGGTTCATGTATGATGCGTTATTCAGCAGTCTCTGTTTTTTTGGAAATCCGTCTTTCTATTTTTCTTTTGAAGGTGAGTTTCTTTTGTTCCTTTCGATCGTGGTTTCTCTTTATGTTGTAAATAGGTTTATTACCATTTTTGCATCAACTCAGATTATGTTGTTGAGCTCCGTTATGTCGTTAGTTCCAATATGCTGTCCGAGGCAGTTGACATGTTCAATTGATTCTTTCACTTCATTCCAGTCCTTACCTCTGAGGGATGTGAGAGTTATCTCCTCTTCTCGAATGGTTTCTTTCAGAGTTTGTATCTATTTTTTTTTCTTTTTTTTTTCTTCCGTTGGGATGATGACGTCTCTTTCTTGTATATTGTTTCATATGCAATGATATATCCAGCTTTTTTTTCTTTCTTTTTTTTTCAATTTGTTTCCATTTTGTTGTTTATCATGCTGGTTACGTTGAGAATTTCTCTTCGGATGGGCCACGTTTTTCTTCATCTCTCTTGATGCAGATTTCCCGTAGTTTTATCTGTGAGAACCATTTATCTTTCAGGCTTTGTTTAACCTGATCAACCAGGCGCTGATTTGATGCCTCCACAATGTATTTTCCCTCCATATTTTGAGCATACATTCTCTACAGCGCTTTGTTTTCTTTGCTTATAAAGTGGCAATACACTGTTGTCTTCTTTCGTCCATTTTCTCTTATTCTGGCAAACAGCATCTCGGTGATGTTTATATCCCGCCTGAGCCGGGGTCTTGACCAACTAAAACGACTGTGTCCCTCCTGGAGGCCATTGAGGGAACACAAGCAGCGGTTATGGCAAGCAGTATCAGGACGACGACTGGGTCCCTCCTGGTGGCTTACAGGGGAGCACCTGTCGTTTATGACACACAAATCAATGCCCCGTTTTTGCAGTAAATTGATTTAGTTGTTCTGTCATATTTGATTGTTTTGTGGTGCTTCGAGGTAGCACCAGATTTTGATGGATTGGTCGAAACTGATGTCATTCAGGACTGACATCAGACCTCCACCACCTCTTAGCAACCATTTTATTATCCCACTGAGAAAGCCTATGGGTGTGGGCAGCACTTAGAAGGATTGCATGTGTGCTGCTGTCTTTTTTACATGTGTTGTTGCTGTTATTATTATTATTATTATTATTATTATTATTATTATTATTATTATCATTATTATTATCATTATTATTATTATTATCATTATTATTATTATTATTATTATTATTATTATTTGCAATCTCCTACCAGTTGCCTGGTGGTAACTGCTAGAGTTTGAGTGACAGCAAGTCTCCTCAAGTCTCCAGCCCTTCTCTTCTAGTACTCATAGGTCACAGTGATACTACAGTTTACAGTTTCACACCAGTTGCCCAGTGGTCATCGCTGAAGGCTGAGTGACAATGTCTCCTCAGATCTTGTAGTAGTAGTAGTAGTAGTAGAAGTAGTGCTCGTTGTGTTTTCACACCACTATTAAAAGGTGGCTTATACTTGAGATTAATTGACAGCAGGTCTCCTTATTACTGCAGCACTTCTTTTGGTATTCTAACAGATAGTCTTGAAGTATTGAGGAGACTTGCTGCCGCTTAATCTCGAAATCTGGGTGATCTCGATCATCCCTCATATTTTCAGCTACTCCAGCTTTTTTGTGTTTTTTTTTTTCCTTTTTATTCGTGATTGTTCCATTGCTCCAACTACTATCGGTACTGCTGTCACTTTTATTCTCCGTGGCTTCTTCAGTTCTCTGGTGAAGGTCGAGCTCTTGATTTTAGCTTTTGCAAACGGTCGGCTGGAAGAGCAAAATCCATAAGCCTGCAAATATTCTCTTATCCTTGATAATTATATTTGTCATTCAGTCCTGAGTCGAGTGATGTGTTTGAATCTCAAAGTCACAGTTGATTTGCGTTTTTCATTTCCAAAAACAGTGTCTGGTTTGTGCACTTACCATTGATTTGCATGGTCGAGACGTAGTAACTTGCACTGTTTCAAGAGATTCACCCTCCACATCTAGTGATTTCTATTTTATACTCATTCTGAGGTAAATTCCTGAACCAAATGTTTCTTCCAGACAAGAAAATGGCATGTTTTGATTGAATATTGTTAACTACACTTAAACTCAGGTCCCACAAATCGGGAGTCTCAATCATCGAGGTTCACTTGGACAATACACATGATTGAAAATGACTAAATATTGTAAGGAAATTCGACACAAAATTTGTGCGGTATTAGTGTTGTGTAAACGAGAGAATTCATGCGAAAATTCAACAAATGCTAAATAGTAATCATTATTATTTGTACGCTTGTAACCATCTCGAAATTTCTGAACTTAACAAAAGGAGTGAAACTATTCGAGCTATAGTATAGCTGGAACAAGAAATAAAGTAAAGCCTTTTATAGATTAGGACACAACTGTTATTTTGCAGCTTTATTCATATCTGATTGTATGATTGAGAAGATGGTGAAAGTATAAAGGAAAATGGTATGAATATGTTAGAGCTGGTGATAATCGTATGTTAATAACGAAACTATCCCGCAGAAAGGAAAATGTTCTTTCGCAAAGGGAAAGGTCAGTGAAAAGATTCTTAAGAAAAACTGCTTTGAATAGAACCGAAAGTAAATAGAACAACTAACCTCATCGTTATTGTCCGTTGCTTCGTTTCTAGTGACAGATAGATAATTATTCTGCTATAGTTGCAAAGTGAGCAAAAAACAAACAAACAAAAAAAAAAACAAACCTAAACGATAATGTAATCGTAAACCATAGAAGCATAACGACTCTGAAATGTGCCCACTTCGTTTGCTACGATGGATGATGACTTGCAGAAAGCAGACATTCGATCACGTGCTTCCGTTGTCCCTTGCGCAGGCGCTGTGACATACGGTATCGCCAGCATTGATTGATGACTCTCTCAGGGGCGCCACCGCACTAAATGACCCATTTGCATGTTATCGATTTCCCAATCCTATTTCTCTCCTTTTTCATCTTCCCAAAGCGATGTGTCCGCTGCCCTCAGATTCTCTGACTAGACGTATTCTCATGGATATAATTAGTTTGCCGCTGCTTGTCTGAGAGATTTGAATTGAGGAATATTTGCCGATCTATCATTGTCCCTAACATGTAAAATACTACTTAATTCATGTGAATAAATTCACGGATTTATTTAAGTTTACATTACTACTAAACTATCCTCATTAATTTTTGACTTCTATTTTTGTTCGGTTTCATTTTTAGCAGCTTTTTATCATAATTCAATCCAGGTCGTCGATATACTTTGGTGAATAAACAGCGCAGATCTAAAAGGAAGGATAAGTTCCTGGTGTGAATCAAACCCCTTACACCCTTTTTAGCACAAGGAAACCTGGTCAAATGGATAGTACCAAAAAAGTCCTGGTTTCCGTTCAAGTAAAAGAGACCATTGTTTCAAATGGTGAGTAACAAATGCTCTTATCAGCGAAATTCTTACTTCAAGTGGAAGAATCGGTTGTTACGGACCAGAAACTTGTAAAATCCTACCGTTCATTATATAAGTAGATTCAGACTAATATCTTCATTGTTGTTTGTTTGAATATATCATTTTGGCCGATATGTTCTCTGGCCATTTCTCTGAAAGGATTCTGGAATCTTCTTGAGTTCTGGAAAGAATCATTACAATAATTTCATGAATTATTAGGACATCACTCTATGTCTCCAATTTTTGGCTGTTGCACTCTCAGACCTTCTTAGTATTCACATGTTTTGAAGTGATACATTAACTGTCATTACTGCATGAATAATTTGAATTAATATCTCCATGTTTGATATTTTCCTGTTGGTGTACTCCTAAACCTACTTAGAATCGACCAAAGTTAAAAGATGATGTATTGTCATTACTATGTGAATTATTCAGACAATTATCTGTGACTGTTGACCGGATGGATGCATTTATTTGGACCGTTGTTCCAACTCAATATAAACGCTATTTAAATATGATAGGCATACACTTGGAAAATATATGGGATAGTACCGGCGAAAACAACAAAGATAGAGGTAGAGGTCCTAATAATTTGTTGAGTGCTAGTAATTCATGTCCGTAACTGATGGTGATAATCAGGAAGTTCGAAAACGCTCGGTCCAAAATAAAGGAATCAAAATAAACAAGGATATTAGTTCAGTTAATTGATGGGATAATATTAATAATTCATCATTTTTAGGCATTATTAGGGAAGACGAAGGAAACAGACACCAAGATGTTGTGTTTAAAGCAACAAACATGGTGAAGTTCAAAACATTTGATTGAATGATGGCAATAGTAAATCTCAAATTTTTGACGGTGATCAGAAGGCTCGAGAACACGTTGATAGAAATATAGTGATGGAAACAACGGAGATAATGATTATAGATGCAATAATTCATTGCTTAATTCCAATCGTCTGACCTAACGTCACCATTCTCTTTTTTTCCAGCTTTCCGAATGGTTCTCTCTCTAGACTTCATTAAGTGTGTTTTCTATCGAAATTTTCATTTGTAATATTCTAATATATCATATAAAATCCGCCATCTTTCAAATGACCTGTCCTTCCGATGTTGTTCTTTTCAGATTTAGCTTGGGTAGCTGGTACGAGAGAACAGAAATTTAATTGAAAGCTTTGAGCTCATTTAGAGAGGGGAAATCATAGTATTACTTGTGTCCGTAGGAAACGCCGACAAACCTTTTATAAATCGAATATAAGGCTCGTGGATGAGAAAATAATTTGTTTCCTGCTCTGTTTTATGTAGGGTCATGATCAGTCCCCGAATTGAAAAATTTCGTGTCACGTTTATTATTGGTTGATATGTAAATGTTCTCTTCAGGGTTGGTTTTGAACATAGATCATTTTTCTTACCGATAACTGCGTAAGTATTTGTGATCACTCAATAACAGACTTTTCTTAGTTTCCCGTGAAAGTTAACCATATATATCAAATACACATCATTTTTCCCCCCAACTCATGCTAATCGTATCAAAATTGCAATCCTTCCCTGATGGAGGAAAAAACTGACTGTATATTGTAAGACCTCTTGGTGGTTGCATCTAATGTGGCCCCCAGTCACATCTTTAAAACCAGAAATATTTTTCAGAAATCAACTAGACTTCAATCATTCCTAGTAAATGAATGGACTGAAGAGTACGAATATTCCTCTACAGGGATTCGAAATCAAAACCAACCGATAGCTAGTCGTGTCTCTTACCGACTGAGCTAAATCGTCAAGTCTTACATACGTACCAAAATGTTTGTTAGAAATAAGGAAGGAATTTAAATAATTCAATAAAATCAACATTACGCAACCGTGATTTGAAATCACCACCAGCTTTTTCCCAACCGAGCCAAACTGACAAGAGTTGCATATCGACGAAATTCATGTCACCGATACACAAAAGCTTATCCATGCATCTATATGCATCCACCTCTGCTAGAGAAAAAAACTTTTTTTTCAAATAATTCTCCATTTATTATATATACAATGCAAAAGTTATAGAAATCATCTTCTTTCGGTATGGAAGTATGATTGGAGTTAGACCCTGCAACAGCTACGCTTCTTTACGGATAAAATTTTTCTATGTAAGATATCATTAGGCTGGATATATCGGTCTTGCTTATACATAAAAGGAGGCTAACAAAATTATACTGTATGAACTTACGTCCGATATGGAATCGAGCGACAATATAACATTTTTCTTTCATTCATGATCCGAAATGATGCAATTACCAAATTGGGCGAAAGTAAACGATGCAAATATTTGCGTTTATTAATGAAATACAAAAGAAAAATATCTCAGCCGTATTGACGACGCGACAGCTAATTGCAATGGATTCTTTTACTAGAGGGCCTCAAAAGGAGAAAAAAAGCGAAGCGAATATCATTTCCTAAAGCAGAAAAGAAACTGCAAACGGAAAGGAGATCAATTACTTGAGCCATTACGAAACAATGTTCCAAAGTAATTACAACTTGAACAGTGCATAAAAAAAAAACAGTCAAATAATTCGGATGGATAAGCAATTTTCTACATTTATAGTTGGTAGAAAAATCGGGAAAAAAAGGACCGAAGTCACTTCTCGGAGATAAAATTAATGTCCTGCCCGAATCTGACTGTACGTGTACTACATTAAATATCAAAAATCACTCTTTTGATGTCTAACTGATGTTCTGACGTTTCAAACTTTTTTCAGCTTCAAGAATCTTAGAAATGAGGTGTCAAAAAATTTATATTTTTCTCTGACATATATATGTATAACTAACGAGGAGGCAGAGATGAAATTTCCAATGTTTTTTTGTCATCGTCTGATTTTCGCCTCAGCCAACAATGATTAGGAACGGAATCCGGAATATATTGCAGAAACGATTACAAAAAAAAAAGAAAAAATGAAACGAAATAGCTATGGGCAGGATATGTTGAAAGAATGTCAGACAACTGCTTGACACCACGACTCACAACACGGATCACAAGAGATCCTATGCGAAATTCGTGCTAGACAGAAAATAAGATCACGTAAGTATCCAGATAAACTCGAAAAGTACTGGCTCTGCGATGCTCATGATAGGGAGGTCTAGTGAATCTTTGGGAGGGTTTATGTCCAACGACAGATGCTAAAAGGCTGCTGCTGCTGCTGCTGCTGATGATGATGATGATGATTTGTCTTTCCCTATGTCTGATCAACAAGATCTCTCAACATACCCAATGAATTTCCATGAAATTTAATGGAAGAGTTGAAAATAGCGAAGAAAACAATCAAAATAATTGAGCAGATTTAAGATTTGGAAGGATTGAAAGGCATTTGCCTGTTCTTTCTATCCATTTATTCGTAGGCTCATGCCTTCCCACAAGATATCTTCAAAAGTTCTGAATGAATTTCAAAAAAACGATAGGCAATAGGCTCTAGGAGTATGAATTGAACTTTGGGGTGGGTTAATGCTCAATTAGCTCCCCCTATGTTGTAGTTATATGTCCAAAATACGCAATATCGCCAACATTGCCTGTTTTCCAACATCTTCAAAAGTTCTCAATGAATGTCGATCAAATTTGGAGGTTGGATGAACAACAGGCTATGGAAGACCTTAGGCAGATTCATGCACCACTACTGGCGATGGTGGAGTTATGCGCTCCCTGGGTGCTTAGTAGTTTATTTTTCTATTTTTGTAGTTTGTTCTTACAATCAATTAAATGTTCACCCTTTTGTCCTTGCTTGTAATTTATTGGATTGTTCGTTCTTTGAAAATAAAATGCAAAATATTTTTATAAACATCATTTGGTATTCTGTTTTTTTTAACTTTTCTTCTTAGTACTTTTTTGCATTTCAAGTTATAACTCGAAATCACTTTTGTTCTTATTCACTTATTTTGTTAAAGCTTCATCTTTCTTTTAAATTCGTTCTTTCTTTTGTACGTCTCTATTCCCTTTTTCCTTTCTTTCTATGTTTTTTCAATGTTTATTCTTTTGAGTATCTACGCTAATCCATTCATTCTTCAGGACTTAGCTCCTTATTTTTCACATTGTTCCCCTTCCCTATCACTCTCTCCCCCCTCGCTCTTTTTCTATTTTTCGTTCATTTCTTCTTCTCCTGACCTAGATTTTTTGGCTTTCTTTATCGGTTTACCGTATTCCCTTTTCACTCATTCTCTCATTCATGTTTCACTCTTTCAGGTCCAGCTCTTCAGTTCACCTTCAATCTTTTTTCCCCATTTCTCTTCGTTTTTCCCTTCATTTATATTTTTCTTCGCTTCCGTTCTTCATCGCCTTTATTCTTTTTTTTTCTCTTTCTCACTTCCCTTCTATCAATCTCCCAATATTGGGATTTGACTTTATTCCCATACGTAAAAATAGATGATAATGACCAAACCAAAAACTAACAGCATCTACGTTGGTTCAGTGGATGATTATAAGGGAAGATACTTGTTTAAAACCAGGATTGTTTTTTGGTACAAAGCTTGTACTTTTGCAAAGAGATTCGAACCCAAAAATTTGAATGCGCGAGGCCCATTGATGCTCTCAGCAATCAAGTAATGCTCGCTCATCACTCTTCAATTAAGGAGTCCCTAATGATCTATCAGACGATTTCTCAGGCCGAATCACTACCCAATTTTAGTTACTTGTGATTTTTTCTTATTTGTCAAAAGGCAACTGTGTTTGTTTCACAGAAACTTTCCAATTTAATTCAGTATTTGTTCGTGGGTGTTCGTGCTTACATACATGTAAAGAATGAAAGTGACTGTGAACATCTGTAAATAATTAATATCTGATTGTGTTATGCTCAGGATTTTCACCGTAGTGCGCTTTTCGGTCCCTCAGTGAAATCTTAATTAATAGAGGATTAACTGTTGTTGTGTTCCTGTCACTTACCGTTATGGTTAAACGTCTGTTGCTGTGATGGAGATTTTGTTTTGTCAGCAGTATATCTCTTCATTCAAAAAATAAAAACAAAATAAAAGCTGTTCTCTTGGAGCAAAATGGCTGCAATGTCTTCTCACATAATATCGCATCTGCCTTTATGAAGGCAGCTGCTTTCGAAGATCAGGAAACATGCTTTATCATATTGGAGGTTTGTCAAAATGCTTGATCATTAGACGATATATTTGTATTCATTTTTTGCTTAGCCTAGTCACTCTGAGCAAGCTCTTTTGGTCAATTTCTATATTAAAGGGTTTGTAAAAAGTGAGATTTCATGCAACTAAATTAGGTAGAAAATGTTTAAATAGTTCATAGATGTTGATTAATTTTGAAATAGTAAACACTAAAACACGACTTGTTCAAAATGGTGACAAAAAGGCCAACAATGGATAAGTAACTTGTTCACTCTGGATTTTGAAATGATGGGATTGTATTCGTCAAAAAAAAACCACTAAAAATTGAGTTTATTGTATGTAGCAGAAGAAGCTATTTGCATTGAACATGCGGTGAGTTTTACAATTTAGTAAGTTCTTTGACTTGGGATTGGACGATCCTGCTCCTGATAGTTACATCAGAATAATACAGAGATTTGCCATTCCTAAAAAAAGACTGAAAAATTAGGGAGAGTAATATATGAAGTCTCTCCAATAATTATCCAGCCATTTTGAATATTTCAAGAACCGATAAAGCAACTTTCAAGTAATTTGGCAACCAATTAGGGGGGGGGGGATTTCGTGCATGTACGAACTGATACTTTCCCATAGGGTTACCCAGTCGGCAGTACAGTGTATAATTGTTCCGTTCTCACTGACATTGCATCGGCAAGGTCTGTCAGACCCTGCAAAGCCAAAGCTATGTCTCCTCGTGACCTCAGACTTTTGCCAAGCTAGATTTCGGACCATGGATGAGATTAAAAAGAACGTGGCGACGGCAACCTCAAAATAGGACTCTGAAAAGTCATTACACGTGTTGAAGTGACGCTGGGATGAGGGTGTGCAATCTAAAGACCTCATACTTTGTAAACATGTCAATGCTCACACTCATAGCCACGGTGACTTACTATATTGTACACTGAAACAGGACATTATGTGACCGATACCTTGAACTGCTTAGCTTGTAATTCTGTTTACTGGGGTACATATCTACAAACCTAGAAAAATTACCGTATACCTAATCATGGAGCACATATTTACACACAGCAGCATTTGGCCCTGCCCTTTTTTAAATGAAAAGTCTTTTTGTCTGTACAAATAGAAATACCAACGCGATCGAAAACGAAGATAAATAAAAAATTTTTAAAAAATGAAAAATATTTTCTTCTAAAAGTCTGCTTAGTCACCCAATAAAAACCGTCACATGACCAATGTCTTCTGACGCATGCTGTATTGGGGGTGATTAATTGAAAATTTGGGAAAAGGGGTGATTAATGAATAAGTCACTTCTCTCACTTTTCGTTAGGTTGTGATCGCTGAAAAAGTTTGAATCCCCCGCCCCCCCCAAAAAAAACAAAACAAACGTAAATGCTACAAGACTAAAATTAAAGAACTAACTTAGATCAAATTTACGTTGTAAATTGACACCCCCCCCCATCAACTCGACAGGAAATGAGTAAATTCAAAGAACAGAATAAATCTTTTTTGTGTAGACCTAATGAGGAGTAAAAGTTCAAATATTCGGCTTGATAAATTCTTTGGTGCAGTTTGAACACATGATACATACTTACATAGCCAGCCAGCTAAACCAACTTGAAAACTGAAAACACCTTTTGACAGTTTTTGGTGACAATTTTGCTTTCTGGTTACTAATACTACGCGCAGAATAAAAAATCAGCCACTCACAAATAGACTGAGGTTAATTTTAATGTATGAATCTAGCCCAGATTTTGCATGTTTGAAATAAGGAAAACTTTAGTATATTTCAATAGAACAAATCTTTGTAGAGATTTCTATGAAAAGGGGAAAAACTTGTGCTGGGGTTTATTTTCAAGTTGTTTACCAAGGAAATCATTAACAAGTAGGAGCAGGGGGTATGATTGAAGTAGCATTTTTTTTTTCATTCTTCATGTGAGAACTCACAACAAAATAATCCCACATCCCGGGTAGTGCCCTGATTTGTTGACTATCCATTGGGCACAACTGCACTCTGCGTGGAATATGGATAAGATCAAAGTGAAAAGAAAGGAAATAAAATAACATGTTTGTGGCCTGATGCTGGAGCTGAGAATAAACATATTCTCCATGAATAAAACAGACGTTTGGAATGGTCTAAGACTTTGCAGCGTGGAAAACGGAATTGGTAAACTAAGTCCAAGTTTCAGTCCAGGCTGTTTAATGTTCGCTTGGCACTAAATAGCTTGAATCAGCTATAGTTGAATTAACAAAAATATCCTTCGAATAGGATCGTCTTTCATAAGGGAGTAAAGAAACATTGGTATTATAAGCAACACATTCTAAAAGCAGACCCTCAAACCATACAGAATTTACCCCTGAAAAATACCAAAGAATGGATCGGCTGAGAAATAATGTTCAGAATAACAATTTTAGTTAGATAAGTCCGAATAAATCGCTTTTTAAGGTATTAAGTAATGAATGGCTTTGTTTCGCGAACAGAGATTTACGTGAGGTTTTCTACGAGAGGAGGACCTTAGACGGCGGGGTCTGAACGCAGAATATCCCACTGGCATATACAATGAACTCTTAAGATGACCCCGCTCTTTAAACCAATGGTTAGCATCCTATCGTCCACAGAGGTGGCACAAATTGGAGTGAGGTCCCAACAGCTTGTAAATTGACATTAATTTTCAATAAGGAAATCGTACTGGGCTGGTAAAGACAACCATTACTCAAATTCTATTGCTTTTATACACGTTAAGATGAACGATTGGAAAGGTGGTTGGAGAATGACGTCAGCAATGAAGGTGGTATGAGGATGACGTCTGCAGTGGTAATAGAGGGAAGTAACCAAACTACCCACTAGAGAGGAATTGAAATGTTATGAAAGAAAATATATGTTTGAATAGCACAGAAAGTGAAAAAAAACTAACAAACTAAAGAACAACAATATTGATGATACTGCTGAAATAATATCTTGTTATCATGATCATTCATTCAGAGATTTCACCCAAAGAATTTGCAATAGGGAGGTTCAAATTTTAAACCACTATAAGTGTAATAACTTTCAACTAGTATACCCATGCCGTTGAAGAAGACAGTATATATGAAATATATGGATATTCATAATGGATTTTCTTTTATACGAGGATAATAGAGATTTGAATTTCATGTACAAGGATAAAAGAAATTTGAATTCAAGCGAGCTAGGAAAATAGCATTCTGTTGTCCAAAAATGGATTTTTTTTTGTTCTTGTTTTTTTTTTTTTAATTACATTTTATTCATTGTTCTTTGAATACAGCATTTTTATTATGTCATCGGAACATGGACGAAATTCTATCTCACTATGCTAGTTGCGTCCCTTAGCTTGTCAGAAGACATCTGTACATTGTTGATTATTATATATGTAGATTGATGCATAGTATTTATTTCATCTTAGTTTCAGCTGCTTTTTATCACATCTTTCAGATTATTACTCAAAGTTCGTTAGCAAATAGATTGGATCGCAAAAAAATAAAATAAAATAAAAAAGCCTTTAGCGAGACTCAAACTCACATCCCAATATTCACTAGCCTGCTTTCTTGCAGCCTCCACTAAGCTATCATTCAAATCTATCCATATCGAATTATTTCTTTTTTCTTCTAGGAGCTCCTGATAAGTAGGGCTCTTTTATCTTTCTTTCGTCATTCCTAATTGTGCCCTCTAACCCCCTATTGATTAGAGGGAACGAATTGTCAGCAGTCACAAGCATTATTCTGTCTGATGCTCCATCTTGTAACATTTTGCAGACAATACAACAAAAATTGAAAAATATCATGTACATTAAACCTAAGTTGTTTCCCTTGCTTTTGATTCAACCACTCGGTTGTAATTCAATATTTATAAGATTTATGTCTATCTTGATATCTATTTGTAACCATTAGCTCCTGTCTAGCGTGCCTGTCTCTACAAGAGCCGTCCCTCCAATTAATTCTGTCCGCTTGGACGAAATCCCTTGTCCGTTACCGGGCGAAACTGTACACGAAAGAAAATCAATGGAAACAGGCAATAACAACAAACACAACAACAGCAGCAACGACAACAACAACAACAAAACCAAACAAAGGATCAAGAAGATATTTATCCATTGACAGGATCAATATAATCCAGCGAAATCCGATCGAGATTTAATCCACTTTTGAATAGCATCCTGTATTTGGCATGGCATCGGTAGAAATCCAGACGCTTCCCAGACTTTCTCTAACCAACCCGTTTGTGTACGCCCGGCCGGTTACCATCGAAAGTCGGGGGTCACGCAAAGAAAATCCCACCCCACCTTATTTCTTTTTTCATTCAATTTTCCCCGTTGTCTTGTCTTATCCGCTTCCTCGGTCTGAATCCTGAAAAGTTTTGGATTCACCACACGCCATATTGGTACTTAATACCAGATAAATTTAACTTTTAAATGCTGCAGATTGATGCAAGAGATGGAGATGTGTAACATCTTCTAAGCTCCTTGCATGTTTCTCATGACCATTCTATCTGTGCATACCCCTCAGCATAGATCAGCTATTTTTTCTCCAGTAACCAAAATTGTCTTTCACGTAAATTGGATCATGCTCGTTCTAAAGATACATGTTTAGAAGGGACCCGGACTTTGTGGGGGTGTTGTGTAGCCTGTCAGGAGAGTCGTGTGAAATAATTTTCCGTCCGTCGTACGAAACTACGATGTCGTTCTGTTACTTCGATTCATTCTTATTAGCTGGGATATTCTACATCTAAATTAAGATATGTTACCAATTTAGATATTTCATATCTTGATTCGGATCTTCCATCTTAGAAAAAAAAATATCATCTCCATTTAAAAAAATGCTTTCATCAGATTTCCCAAAAACCGCTCAAACAACTTGAAATTGCTGCCTCGGTATATATATATATATATATATATATATATATATATATATATATATATATATATATATAGTGAATACCAACTTTATACGATGGTCAATTGTTGATCTAGCTTAGGGGACACAAACTCACACACACAGATTTCTTCAGTCATGGTAAACTGTTGCGTTTATAGTCTCAACAACAAGCTCAAGAATTAAGCTAAATGACTGCTTTGGCTTTTTTTTTTTCGTGTAGTTATATTATCAACTTACCGGGTGTATCGACGTATGAGTCGAGATTTTAAATATGAGGAATTTCCCAAAACGGATCATATTTGTCTGTTTAGAGCTTATGAATTTTACTCTCTGATGGATACGAGGCTGCCTCGTTTGGAAAACCAACCCAAAACGGCAATTGGACTGAATCTTAATGGAACCCAAGTTTTGGGATTAACTTATACACGGACGTTTCAAACGAAACTGAAACCCTAGGAAGCTCGGCTTACATAGACAGCACCTGAACCTGATAGGCCATGGAATCTTGAATGAGTAGCCAGGGTTCAAATATGATTTCGTTTTCTTACTCTTCCCCTTTACGTCACAGTGTATGCTTATTATCTAGTAGCAGTAGTTACCATTGTCTTTATTTTTTTGAGATCCTGATTACATATCAATAATATAACTCTGCTTGATCTTATGAAGGATCGTTAGGCTTTTCTATCTTTCATCAACATGTTCTTTCTGCCTTATCTTTGGTCTTTCTGAGCAGGAATCATTTACAATTGAAGGCTGTGAAAACTAAAAAAATAATATTCAGGGTTTATTTCTTCTGTGATAGAGCAAACGATAAAATGAAGGACAGCAAATTGACAGAAGTTCTAGCCCACCTCTTCCAAAGATGGAAACACGCTTAATTGTCTCCGGTGAACCACTTCAAATAGGTCATGCCAAACCGGAAGAGTGGTTGGCAACCAGAATTAATAATCACGACAAATATTTAGCAAAAACAATGTGATCATTCAAGCGAACAACTCTCAGAAACACAAATACAATAATGAATGGAATAATTGATTTTTTGCCTCGAGGATGAAATACGGGTTTCGGCTTGGAGGTAGCCTAACGGTTAGCAGCATGGAAAATGGATTGACGTGAATTCAAATTCAAGCTGGGACCATCTGCGTCCAGGTGACACTAATGCCCTTGAGAAAGGCATCGATCGATCAGTTCTGCCCCAAGTAATTAGCCAAGCACATTTGACTCTTCAGCCTGGTTTGGTAGCCCTGATTAGAGGCAGAATAATCTTGATTCAAACCTAGGGAATGCAACCTCTCGTCAAGCGTTAGGAGGGACTGGCGCAGGACTTAGTGTGGGATGTGTTTCTACTCATTGTCATCATCATCAGTCTTTTTATTGTCCGTCGTTGACATGGGCCTTCCCTAGTATTCATCACATCCCTCTATTGTGGAGATGGTGGAGCCAATATTTTCTGAACTTGTCTAGTTTGTCTTGCCATTTCTGTGGGCCTCAGTTTTGCATTTGATCTATGATTCATATTGTGAGTCGTGATGTTCATCGGTGGTCTGCCATTCTTACATGACCAGCCCATTGCCATTTGAGTTTTCTAATGGTTTCGATGATGTCTCAGACTCCTTATTTCCTCTGATATACTGTTCTGTCTTGTGATCTCTCCATATGAGGCTGAGCATGATTCTTTCATGTGTGCATTGCATAGTTCTCAGTTTGTGAGTCAGACTTTTGGTTATGTTCCATGTTTCAGCTCCAGCGTTGACTATCGGGAGGATGCGCTGGTTGTATACTTTTCTTCTTTGAACTCATGGGATTTTCTCGTTCTTGAAGGTTAAGCTTGATCTAACCAGGGCTTGCTACCCTAGAGTGATTCTTTGCTTGTTTTTTCCCTTTTCTTGAAGATGCCATGGAGGCCCACTGTCCTAAGTAGATGTAGTGCCCTAATTTGTCCATTTCTGGTTAAAGGGCCTCTGATGAAACTCATATGAATCATAATAAATTGCTCAAGCAGAAGAAAAGTAAATAAAAACAGGAAGATGGAAAGACGTGACCACCGTCTCAATCTCTGAGGGCACATCAGGTAAAAGAAACAGATGTTAAAAAGGGGTGAAACAGAACAGAACCAACTTGAAAATTTCTTTGATTAGATTAACTTTGTTTCTATGCTATGCTTCTTGGGCGCTCAAACCGGTTCAAGCTCACTCCCAATAGCCTGTAGCCAAAGATGTTCAATAGAACAGACCGATTTTGTCAGCAATTTGAGAAGTGATATTCTGACAAACAAGTTGATGCACGGGATTCCGTATCCCTGTTGTGTTTAGGTAAGTATCAAATAGCAGCTTTACTTCGGTGACTGTTATATGCGAACATTCTAAGAATTGAATTCATAGGATTAAGTGATTAGTCGTCAAAACGATGAAGTTGATTGACGTTATAACGGCTACACGACAAAGCATTGGGATGGTTTTTTGCAGTGTGTGGAATCGATAGCCTCTGGTCAGCTTAAGGCTAATTAACACGGATGGAAGAATAGATTAAGGAAGTGTATATATTTGAGACGGCAGAACAACCCAAATGATAGGATTCAGATAGAATAACCCAATGTTTTAGCACACACAGACTCACACATGCACACATACAAACTCGAAAAGAGTACAGTACCTCTATCTCACAACCAGTAAATTTTCTGGAATCGAAACAATTTGTGCTTTGAACAAGAGCTTCCCGATTGGCGCAAAATAAAAAGGACACATGCTATATTTTGGAATATGTTGTGTTTACATTCTATAGCAGGGATAAAAAGAAAAAATACTATCTTGGAGAACACTGTTCTCTCCTGTCAGTCGAATCTCTATGCCTGGAGGTTTCATACTTTGGGTTTCCGAGGAACCTGATTCATCTCTTGCAGAAAACGTTCTTGCGTGACACTTACATCACGGACTCTGCATAATCATCTGATCTCAGTCATCCTGACCACTTCATTCCACGAAAATAGCAGAATACGTAACATTGTGCGATTTAAGTTAGTGGTGATACAGAGTTCGATTTAGTGTTTTGGTAACACACGTGGCTTTGCAACAGAAGTAGCTGTTTATTGTAATCACCTTAGGACAGGGTCTTTCAGATGATAACAACCTACTGATTGCATTAAACAGAGGATTTAGGAAAGAAACCACTTACTGTAGTCACTTGGAAAAAAAGTCCATCGGGTTGACTTATCTTGATAAAAATACCTGCTTGATAACATCATGCGTATTTGTTATGATGTAATGTAGTTTCAGCCATAGCCCCCTGGCATCGTAGAACAAAGAAATGGAGGAGTTTGGTACAGTTATATTCGGTGCAAACGGACATAAGAACTAAATCAGCGTGTATCATCATATATGCACACTTTCAATTGGATTAAATGTAGAATTTTGACTCCTAGATCGGTTGTAAAAAGCAAAAAAATTTTAGATTACAACGCACTGAATTGAATCTCAATAAGTTTTTCAGTTTTTGTTACACTATTCCTTCACAATATTCTTCAAGGTGATATAAAGAGATCTGAATTCTACATGCCACCCTTATTTTTATCAGATTTAATCAATTCTTTTTTTTTTATTGCAGAGTCATCTGAAAATTTGACTTGAATCAATTTGGGGTTCTGGATTCTATGTTTGACCCCTTTAATTTTTAACGCAGAAAAACATCTAAATTCTTGTCTGAAAAAGTAGTAATGTCATTTAATTTTTTCAATAAGATATGTGGTACTTTCTGACACAGTAATGTGTGAATGTTATTTAGCTTCCTGCGAATACGTATTTAATAAGTTCTGATATTTAAAAATCATACGGTGGTCCACCAGGCACCAAATTTCCCCTTCTGCCCACTTGCAGCTTTTTTTTTTCATGGCTCTTGTTATTTCTTCAAGCCACATTCTATTAAGCAAGTGAACAAATCTCATTTAAAACGTCCGCCGGCAATCAACAAGCGAATGGCGGGCTGATAGCGTCAAGGACTTCTCATAATCAGGTGGAAATTGTATTGAGTATCTTTTTTCTTTTTAGTTTGTCTCTTCCATTCTTTTAATCTATGATTTCTTTTTTCGTTCCATTTCCTTCCCAAGTTTGGTCTTCTTTCTTTTTCTTCTGATATGTTTTGTTTCATTGCTTTTTTCTTTTAGATCTCTAATTCTTTTTTTTCAATTCTTCCTTTTTCTTCCATTTTTTCGTCTCCTACCTTCTTTTCCGTTCTGTTATTCCCAGATTTCTTCCTTTTTTTATTTTGATTAGTCTGTTGGTTCTCTTTCTTTTTATATTATTTTTCATTCCTTACTGTTCTATTCCTTTGTCCTCTCTTTTCTTCTCCCTTTTGTGATCTACCGATTCCTTTTTATTTCTTTTTTTTCTTATTTGACATTCTTGCTTTTCCTCGTTTTTACTCTACTGCTTACTCTTTCTTTTTTTTTTTTCAATTTTTCCTTTCTTCTCTGATTCACGTTTCTTCGAATTGATCTTATCAGTTCGATCAAATTCTTTCATTCATCAATCGTCCATCTCTTTTCATTTAAAAAAAAATTAATTCTATCTCTCGCTTGTTTTTCCCTTACTTCCATTTTCTTCATTTTTTTTCTTCACTTGTCAGCTTCCTTCAACTCTTTACATATCTTCAATTAGGAATATCTCAGTCCCTCTCTCATACTTATCTTCTTTTCTTTCTCTCATTCTTTTGCTTTTTTGTTCTTTCTCTCTTATTTTCTTCTTTTCATTCGTCCTTTAGTTTATTCTAGCTTTCTATCTTCCCCTCTTACAATTTGTTCTCCATTCCTTATCTTCCGTATTTTCGATTTTTTTTTCTTTTAGCAATCTTTCCATAAAATTCCATACTCCGTTTATTTCTTTGTTTTTTTTTCAATTCCTTCTTTTCCCCCTTCAAGTTGTTCTCTCGAATTATTTTCCATATTTTGCTTCAAGTTTTCATTCATCCGCTATATCTGTCTCTTTTTTTTTTTTACTTGATCTCCTTCAGACTCATTTAATTAGTGACTCGCTCATTCAATTTCTCATTACTTTATTTCTGTCGTTTTTCTTCTTTCTTTGCTTCGTCCATTCTTTCTCTTATATCATCCACATTCCCAGCTTTCTTTTTTTTTTCATTCTTTATTCCATTTCCTTCTCTGCTCTTTCTTCAACTCTTTCTCTTATTTCCCGTTTCCAATCTTCCCTCTCATCAAATCGCCCATCCATCGTTCTTTCCTTGGGAAGGTGTTTCAAGAGGCAAGAGCCAGGCACGAAAAACTAACCAGAGCCATATGCAATCAGACAAATGTAAAAGTGGGTGTATTAACCAACATCAACAGAAATCGCAGTGTGTTTATGTAGTTGTTTGTCGGTATGGAGTGTATCCTTGTGCGAAAACAGTTTGAGCTTGGCTTCTACGCTTCTGCAAAATTATTTTTGTCTCGTTACTGATTCTACATGGGCCAGAGATTTGCCTAAAGGTGCGAAAGAAACGACTTTGACAATTGAACATTTTTATTCGGTTATATATCACGTCAATGTCTTGAACAGCTGCTACCATTATTCTTGTCATGTTGTACCTACATTGCAAATCGTGCAAGTGATAAATTATTCCGTCAGATTGGTACCCAACGAATTTCTCTTTTTTACATCGTAGAGAATAATACTAAAGTTGAAAGTTTTACTAATGTAATTGCATTTCTTTACAGATTCGATGTATGTAGAGATAACATTCAGTATTTTGGTTTTGTTTTTAGTTCTTAACAGCAATGGTGTCTAGCCAAGTAATTAGACTGATTTTAAGATCAGAGCAAAATACTGCTCAAGATACTGATAAGTTCGAAACTGAATTTATAGAGAACACGACTACAATGTGGACCGTCCAGAATTATCTCAATGGGTCTTTTCTTGGGGGGGGGGGATTATATGTGAACACCAATAATAAACTCCAATGATCTTTATCATCGACAACTGTGATCAACAACACTCAAACGACAGTTTGAGAACTTTCTGGAAACTTTGAGACTTTGACAGGAAACTTATATCGTGTTAGGTCAAGGTAATAATCAAGGTCAAAGGGTTAAAAAAAAGGGTTCTAAATGAATAGGTAGAAATGCTACACGACAAAGCTTAGAAATTCAGTGTAGTATCTAACATATTCACCAGACATTTTTCATACATATATCCATCTTTTGAAATATTTTGAAACCCATATCAGTATTAAGATTTTCAATTATAGGTTAGTAATAAATTGTGCTTTTACCAAATCTGTTACAAGTAAACCTGATTTTTTCATAGTGATGGTATTTATATTCGGAGGATCATTTTGAAGAGATATTACTTCGTAGTGGTTGCATTTTCATTAAATATTCACCGGTTTTTGTCCTTTACGTAATTCATCATCTTACTATTGAAAAACGATGTCATATATTTAACAAACAAATATTATATGAACATCTTTTGACAAAAATCTCATTGTCTCGTGTGAGCAGGTCTGAAAACCCCATATACGTATAAACACACTCCTATACATGCATATGCGTATACATATACCCCTACTGTTTATTTGATGCTTTATTTTTCTTATCTTCATACCGTTTTCTTTCTACTTGTTTCTCATTGTATCTTCCAATATCGATGTCCATCTCTGTCCTTCCTTACAGAGTTCGTCAGATGTCCTCACAAAGACGCTCACACTTTCTCATCCAAATCATTTGTATAGATTGCTCGCCAAGCATTCTTTATTCGGTAATTGGGTGATGAAAAATTGTGAACGTTACGTCTGGAACTTTTCTCATTTGTTTAGCAAGTTTTCCATCTGACGGTTTGGAAACTGTGAGAGCCTGCCACAATCTTAATGTTTGGAAAAAGATTCTTTTTAAAAGGGAAAAAATATTGGTTATTGTTTGTTTGTTTTTTAAATAAAATACTGAGATTCCCGACCGAAGATAAACAAATAGACTTGAAAAAATATTTTCATACGATATCATTAACGAAAAACGATGAAATCGAGTCCATATTTCGACCCTTGATCCGAGCATAGTGTCTCTGATAGTTCAACGACCGCTTGATCGATTAAATTAAATGGAGAAGTGAGGAAAACAAATGGAAAAAATGGAAGCAAAAACTGTTATCCTCCATTTTGTCCATTTCATTTCCTCCATCTTGTATTTCGCAAATTCGTCCTATTTCCTCAGCATCTTCCTCATCAGTGAGATGATTAGAGACTGTCAACTAAATATGTGAACAAAGACTGGAATTTGGGAATAACATTTTAGGGAGAAAAAAAAATGTTTTATTTATTTTTTAGATTTTGGTGAAGGGAGAGAGTTTTAACACTAGCACAGCCAAGTTTGTTTTTTTTTCAATTTTCTTGCAGTCGATGTTTATGAGGTTTAACTGAGAACACATTACTTTAAATGAGGTAGACTTTGTTACGCCAATCTTTCGAGTACGAAAAAATCAACATTTAAAATCCTAGTTAGTTATCTATACTTTAAGACAGGCGTCTAGCAACTATGTAAATACGTGATTATTTCAACCTCAAGTTCCACAGTTTTGATCTTGCCCGATTCCCAAGTCTTCCATCTCTTTCTCCATTCCGTTACTGCCTCCATACATCCCTGACGTCCAACCCCACTTTCCACTTCACACAGAACGCGTAGACCACTCGCTGATTACCCGACTACAATGACCATGCCTCAAGTAGTTTACTAATTCATTCTCGTGCCTATTTACTTTACCTAAGTACCAACACTTACGCATAAACACCCAATGTCCTACTCAGTCGATAAAACAAACCCGTTTATCTCATTCTTATTGTCGCTTTTCCGCTTATTGTAAATTGCAGTTCTCTGATTTTATTACCGCCATTAGACACTCCAGAGCTGCGCTTTTTCTCGTCGACTGCGAACCACTTCCGGTCGACCATGAAGGGTTATCTCTGTTCTTGCTCTTCAATTTACTCGCCCCCTCCCCTGCTTATCACTTACTGGTGTTTTGATTGCTTTGTTTAAAGTGTGAGTTGAGCATGAAAGGGTGTATATAAACGATCAGTACAATACAAATTGCTTGAACACTTAAAGAGGGTTGTTTTGAAGGTGTCGGTTGCTGATAGACCTGTCGGGCTTCTTGCCTAAAATGGCAATTGACGGGCTGTTTTGTGATATGGAGAGAAGAAGCCAATTAAATAATGATAACTGATTCTATTCTTGAATCCAAAGCTTGAACACTTTTTTAAGCTACTTAAGCCGTGGTGAAATATGAAATGGAGTGGAGTAACAAAAGAAGGAAGGAAGAGAAGCAAAGATAAAGATCCTGGAAAATTAAGAAAGAAAGAAAGAGAAAGCAGGAAGCAAGAGAAGTTGAAACCGAGAGATCACATGCAGAGTCGTGGCCAGCAAACAATAACACACCGTGACGATTTGAATAGCTTCAGAAAATATTGGCGCCGCGACACACCCACTCGAGAGGTCTGGCGAATCTTGAAGGGCGTCTGTCCAACAATTGGCCTTAAGAAGCTGCTACTGTCTCAATGATGATGAAGCTGTGATATCTATTTAGATATAGATTTTTATGATAATGAGTCGTCTCTTTCTGCTTGAATTTTCAACGTAAAAAATCATCACTACACATAGATCTTTTCTGACTGTTCGCGTTTTTTTATCACGTAAAGTTTTGCCCGTTCTGACATGCAACCTTCTTCAAGTGCATGTTGTGAATTGGCGGGAGGGGGGGGGTCAGGAATATTGGGACGGTAAACCCTGTTAATGTGCAGGGGGAAAATATCCTCATTCCATCATCAATGGGGTGTTGCTGGTTGCAAAACTGGGAAGAAGTGCAGCGAGAAAGGAAAGAAGGGTTGAAGGGTAACAAAATAAGTTAGAGAAGAAGAAAAAAAGAGAAAAGAAGGAGATAAAGAAGAAAAAATGAATACGCTCTTTCCCGAAACAAAAGCGTATGAGTATCCGTACTTCGCATTAATGAATCACCGTAGCCAGAACTAACTATCAGAAAAATATCCAAAATTATCAAAAGAAATAAATGTTGTGTCAAAAATCATTAAAAAAAAAAAAAAAAAGGATAAAGTACCACCACAAAATGTTGGCATTTTTTGTCCAAAATGACTCAGGACCCCGACAGGCACTTTTTTGATGGAATAACAGAAAACTTTTTAGGTGATGCCTAGTGTTGTACTGATGCAAATTTTTCAAGATTGTAACTCACAAAATGTGACGAGAAGTACCTAAACACACACACACACACACACACACACACACACAAAAAAAAAGATAGGCGTAGGGACATTGACAAGAGAGGAGATCTGTAGCCCGCTTGACTGGCGGTCGTTCCATTCGTTGGGCAACAGTGATTCGATACACCGTTAAAAAAATTTGTTTTTTTCTTGCTGGAAACCTTTGCACATCTCAAATGAATTCACAACAATGCAGGTTTTAAAAACAAAAAAAATCGGCGGAGGCACAAATGAGTTTACCCTTTATATCCCAATTTTTAAAATTTTTTAAACTTTTTTATTCAATTTCTCTTGTTTATCTTTGAAAGCCATTCGTAAGGAATCTTTTAAGGTAAGCAATGATTCTTTTTTATCGAAAAATTTAAAAAAAAAAAAACGTCTTCCAAGTATCGCCAGGGAAATTTAGGTCTGAAATTAATCGGCAAAACCTATGGTATTTAAAATCAGTGGAGAGAATCAGCTAACGAAAAATCTAAACTGATAGACCATTAATAAATTATCAAAGCAAGGAAAACTAACAACTCCTAGCCTTTTTCATATCAATTCAGCTTTGATTCGGTTCAGTCTATTTTAAATCCCTTTGAAAACTTTCTTGGAGGCCCTAAACTTTAATATACTGTTGCTTATCAAACATGTTAGGGAGAAGTCATATAAAAGAGAAAATAAAGCCAAGAATCACAATAGGGTGGCAAGCTTTCAGTAGAATGTTGAAAATCTTACTAGTCCTAAATAGAAGTGTGTACAACCAATGCATCCTCCTGATAATCTCATATGTAGCTGGAACATGGAACCTAACCCAAAGATTGACCCTCGAACTGAGAATCATGAAACTTGCACATGAGAGAATCATACCCAACCGCATATGGAGAGATCATAAGACAGCTCAGTTTATCAAAGAGAAGACAGGGGTCTGAGATATCATAGAAACTGTTAGAAAACTCAAATAGCAATGGGCTGGTTATGTTGCAAATACTGCTGGACATGACGTCTAACAACATGGATCCCCAGAGATCGTATGCTATATCATGGCCGACAGAAAGTAAGATGGCGTGACGAGTTAGATGAATCTAGGAATTACTAGCACCACAAATGCCTCTGATAGAGAAATCTGGCGAATCTTGGGGATGGTTTATCTTCAACGATGGATGCTAACAGGCTGATAATAATGAAACATAGATCTTTGAATAAACTGTATGTTGAATGCATACTAACATTTAGTTTTCTTTCTTCATTTAAGTATTCATGTTCATTTTGATAATTATCTGATATTTGCATGCGATACCTTTTCGAGAAGCATCATGTCTGGGCTACAGGATTTTTAAGGCAAAAGAAACGCACTGAATCTAATTTCATATAATAAAAGCTACCGATTAGCTTCCGCTAAATATCTAGCGTTTTATTAGCATAGCGCTCCCGTTAGCTGTAGCTACCTCTGCTTAAAAGAGTCGTTAATACAAGAGAAAAAAATGAATAAAACATTAAAAGTCGAAGTCAAGTTTTACGCTGAGGATTGTGAACACTGCAAACCGCATCATATAAACAGTAAGTAATGCGTAATTCACAGGAACGACTGCACACTGTCAGTAGAACAAACTATTCTCAGGGTTGTCGGACTTCTGATATTACTTGGCAATCATTTCCTATTTAAAACTACTGTGCAGTTAACTACTCAAGTAGAAGGGTGCAATCATTTGCATATGAGACGTTAATATCTACTTTTAGATAATTACGGATGAACTGGATTATTAAATACTGCTGAAGAAATGATTCTATGGGGTTAAATAGTTCACGCAGATAGAAGCATAAGCGATTGAATATGTTCGTACAAGTCTTATGAAAACAAGTCTAGTTAGTCACTTGATAGGAGCAGTCATGTGACCAATGCTTTTTAGCAGCAGCCTGTGTTGGGATGATCAATTGATAAAAGTGGAAAAAGGGATCATTGATGAATGAGTTACTTTTCTTGGCTTTTGTTGGACAGTGATCTAAAAAAAATCTGTAAATAAACGAATGCGAATGCTGCCAGACACAGAAGCAGGGAACAAATTTAGCATAAACTTATATTTAATTCCCGATTGAAAATTTATTATGGGGTGAATTTTCTAAGAACAAATAAAATTAGATGTAATGCGGAGTCAATCTTAAAATAGCCAACTAGGCAAGATAACTAAAAAACTGGAGAGCCCTAGGTTGACCAAATTGACGGTTCTTGTCAACGGTTTTTTTTCCGACTAGCTCAGGAGAGATATGTAAATCTTATGTCTGGCCACAACAATTAATTTTCTAATTCGTAGTAGTAAAATGATAAATTAGAATATTAAAATCTGTTGTCAGTTAAATCTGTTGCAAAGTAAGTCGAAGAAAAAAGACAGAGAAAAAGATGAGGTAGTTGGAAGAAGAAGAAGAAGAAGAAGAAGAAGAAGAAT
>OY735217.1:12058028-12083028 GCA_963457665.1 Thysanoteuthis rhombus
TTATATGTTTTCTCTAGTGAATCGAACACCCCCTGAAAACATTTAAGGGTGATTCTCGAAATTGATCTTGATAAGAACCTGCATAGGGTTCACATGGATGCTCATGGGAAATTTCATAAGGTTATACTGAATACTTTTCACAGTTGGCTGTCACACACGGGAAAACAGATGCACAGACATTTGATGAATTATAATAGAGATTTCCACCTTCTGTACTTTTTCTGGTCCAATTCATTGTCGTGATACATTTGAAATTTTTTTTTTTTTAATTTTTTTTTTCTCTTTCTTGTTTTTTTCATTCTTTTGCCTTTTTCTCCCCCTTTTTTCCTTTTATTTTCCCTCTCATGAATTGATATATTTATACTAAAGATAGATCTTTCTATTTTTTTTAATTCATCTATATTATGAAATATTAATTATTCTCCAAGATGTCTACGACTACGTATCACATGACGGAAAAAAACATGTTTAAAATCAGCAGATATCGAATCATCCACTGCAAATATCCCCGACAAATTTGGAAAAGATGTCGATCCCTTGGGGGTCTGCGTTCGCACACTCTGAAAAAATGCCCCTGTACCTTATTTGATTCCATGAAATCACCATGAAAAATCATTTCCTTTCCAGTGTTATCACATTTATTTATTTTTTTTTTTTTGCAGACAGTTAGTTATACATATGATACAAATGTTGCAGTAATCATCTTCATTCAGAGTAGGAATGGAATTTTACCCTGGAACAGCCAGGCTTGTCCAATTTTTCTTCTTGGTCCCTCTTTCTATTTCTCTTTCTTCTCTTGTTTTCTTCACTTATTTCTTTTTCAGACTTTTATCGTCCTTTTTTCCCGATATTGATCTTTTGAAAACTGCTAACTCAAACTGTCAAATTAAGTCTCTTCAGTTTATGAGCTGTTCTGGATGGCTGGCTCCGTATTTATGTATCGTGCATTCTAGTTGGACCGACTGAACTAAACATCTCGAAATTCAAACGTCTACTCCTCACCAGGTCTACAAAAAACTATTTTTCTGTTTTTAAAAGTTTGTTTTTCGTGATAGGGATGTAATTTTATGTTGAACTGACCCTTAGTTTTTGTCTGACCGATTTCACGGCTGTTTTTATCATTCAGTTCAGACTTCTCTACGATGATATTTACCCAACGAAAGGACAGAGAAGTAACTAATTCATTGATCAACCCTTCTCCTATTTTTTTAATTGATCATCCCTATTCTGACTTAAGGACAAAAGACGTTGGTTACTTAAAGTTCCCAAATCGTATAATTTTTCATTTTGTTTTTTGGTATGCTTCTGTCTATTTTAGTTTCTAATCTTACTTTCTTCCACATTGAATTTTTTTTACTTCTTCTTTCATTTATGCATTGTCTGTTTCTTTTCTCTTGTGCCGATTGCCTTCACTGGTTGACTGCTGAATGATTGACAGGCTGACATACCGAAAAAAAATCCCACCAAACTTCGTTTCCTTTCACTCATTCCATATATATCTGGAAGTGCAAACTTGCATTTTTGGTCTAAGTAATAGGCTTTAGAAAAATTAGATTTATTTTGTTTTCACTTTCGTGAAGCAGGAAGTTTGAGAATACTTTTTTTTTTGTCCCTTCTAAAGATTGTCTTTCCAATTCCTTACTTCCTAATTTTCCCGGCAGTAAGCTCCATCCTTAGCATGTAGCTTTCACCTCACCTCCAAATGTATGACACTTTTTGGCAAATATATTTAAATATCATGACCAACTTACTCACCATCAGCGTTAAACCCCGTCTATATCTCCACACCCATATTTTTCCCTTACCTTCTTGTTATAGCCATTCCATTATGTGCAAACTCTATGTCCCCTCCCCCATACACTTCTATTTAGGGCCACTGAATCTTTAGTTTCTCCATTCTGCCTCCACTTGAGTTAATATTTCTTTTTGATTTAAATGTTATCTTTTCTAAAAATCTTCGCAGCTTTTAGCATAGTTGTTTTTTTCCCTTCTCTTTCCGTACGCATATGTTTGACTTGAACTTTTCTCGTATGTATATTTTTACTCACTCTTTCTGCTTACATTGGCAAACGATATTTCTGTCTGTTCCCCCGTGCCCCAAGTTCTATCTGTTTTTCTCCTTCGTTTCCTTCATGGTAAATTTTCAGGTCTCATGCTCGTTTCATATGTGAAAGATCATTCGTTCAGCATGAGTTCACGATAATTCGTAACCGGATTTAAATTCAAAGGTCAGTTCGGTGAGATATGATGTTTTTAATGAAAATTTCACCTGAGCCAAAACTAAGAAAAAAAAATCCTGTATTTATTCTGTATGTTTATTTATTTTTTAAATATCTTTTCGGCGTTTATAATTATTCTTATTATGTTTTAAGCCATTATATTGCAAAGAAAAATATAATAGAAGCGATTAACTTGTAGTCTGAAAACGGATACAGCCGATCTTTTTTTTTTATTATTTCCTCTCGTCTGCCAGCTAAAGGTTACCTAATCAACGCCATTTTGAAAATAAACTTTACAACGATGAACTGATCTACAAACATAAAATTGAAAGAAACAAACAAAGAATAGCTCTTCAGCAATCGAAAAAAAAATAACAGAATTGAAAACATATGTAATGTGAGAAACACTGGTGAGTTACAGCTACAACCCATCATAAATACAACATGATTTTACGCAAAAGTAAATTTGGCATCTCCATTTTGGAAAAAAAAATAGATTGCGTTTATGAAAATAAGGTGAAGCAGAAACACAAAAGAAAAACGAGAAAAAATTTGCAACGAAGATTAACATCAAAAACGAAAAGTTAAATATTGCAGTACAAAAAGGGCAAATGAATGATTTTGATGTAGATTTTTTTATTCATTTTCTTGATAGACTGATTCAAGTGTTGCCTTGCCAAAACAAAAAAGAGAAAAGAAACATTGTAGTAGAAAGAAAAGCATAACACTATTGTGAAACAGATGAAAGGAATTAACGTCTTTTTCGACGTCAAAGCTGCTTCCATTGAACTACTAACTTTTCTCGACAAAATAATATTACTTATATTGTAAGACCAAAAGTTGCGTAGCCAAGTATGCTATCTATATTTACACTGGGTGCAAAAAGTATCCGATTGTTTCAAAAATATCATATCAACATACTTATCCGCCTTCAAAACCGACCCATTTGGGCCGTTCTAATTTTTCTAACTTTCATAAATTGAATCGTGTTTCAGTATCATTCGATCAATTTCAAAGTTGCATAATGATGTTAAAATGAACTTTTTGAAATGTATCGGATACTTACTGCATTTACAGGATGAAGTTTGCAAAACAGAAAAGCATTTTTGTGCAAGATTGTCGTGCAAACATTCAAGAAAAGATCCTGATCGACCGCTAGGTAAGACTTTTTCTGACGACTTAATGTCATGGCGTTTTTGTTTTTTTAATCTTTCCTCTATAAAATAAAGATATCGATGATAAGGAAAATGATTATTAGTTGAAAGAAAAACAGTTGAATCAATGACAGGTTTAAATCTAAAAATGGCTGCTCTCTTGTTGATAAGTAATCAAAACTGGGAAAATATGTTAATTAGGCTTTCTTTGTTTTATAAATGAATATTATTTATGTATATTAGTCCATCCATATTCATCTCTCTCTCTCTCTCCCTCTCTCTCTCTCTCTCTCTCTCTCTCTCTCATATATATATATAGTGTTATATTATATAAAACTCTTTTTAAAGTGATCTGTTATAACCCGGAGAAAATATCAATTGGCCTAGATAACATAAATGGAATTAACAATTAAAGAAAAAAGAGCTGAATCAGGAATCAAACCTACTACCGATAGAGTATCCGTTTCAAAGTAGTGCTGTTCTTACCACTGAGCTATACAGCTGCTGGTTATGCAAAGCCTGAATAACTATTTTCATTCCGAATTCTCGTCTATTCTTGGTCTATATTTGTTCTTTTTCTTTCTTTCAAAGCGACAATTATGTCATTAAAAATAAATGTACATGATCCAACAAGATGATTATAAATTGCATCAGATTATATGAAAGCTTTTATTTGATGAGATCTCCCGTTATCACACTGACATGTATTATTCGGCCCTGACTGAGTAAATGAATAATTAAAGAAAATGGCGCTGCTACAGTAACGTTATATCTAAGCAGCTACTATATCGGTCACACATATATATATATATATATATATATATATATATATATATATATATATATATATATATATATATATATATATATATACGTGTGTGTGTGCACACACATATCAAAGTACAAACCCTTAAGTCAATATACGATGGGGGATGGGATTATTTCACAAAAGTGCTCGACACCAAAAAGTTATTTTTAGTAGAGCGTTAAATATAAAGAAATGATAGATTCACTCATGTTTTGTATATCAGGCTTCTTGAGACGAATAGATTGATATTTTTTCTGGATCTCTATTCAAAAATGTGATTGGGAGGGACATATTTTCTTGAATGAAAAGTTCTGCCCTATTATATTCATATTTCCTTTTTTCCCTTTTTGCTTTTCCCTAGACAAAGTAAATAGAATGAGCAAAAGCCCAAATTCAATTTATTCTATTTGCCTTGTCCAAACCGAATGATACATTCAACGTGTGATTCCAATTAGGAGTTTCAATATATCATAACGCAATTCACTATCATTCTATCAGATCATACATCCATCTCTTAATAATGATGATAATGATAATCAGAATTGTAATATATATATATATATGCATTGAATAATTGACATATGTGATCTGATAGAATGATCATACATTGCGATATATTACACCCCAACTTGAAATGATCTCCTGTTGTGACATGGTTGATGTATCACTCACCCTAGACAACATAAATAGAATACACAATTAAAGAAAATTGCGCTGCTGCAGGAATCAAACCTGCGACCGGTACGATAGCCGCTTCAATATTGAGTTAAACAGCCGCCCGTAATGCAAAGGCCCTGTTAACTACTTTAAACACGAATTTTCATTCTGATAATTCTCAGTCTATTCACTACTTTCAATACGAAAGTTATGTATCAAAGAATGGTTATATAATCCGACAGAATAATTATGAATTGGGTTATATTATATAGAAACTTATTTGAAATGATTTCCGATAAGTTTCTTTACAGCGACCGCCGTCTTACGATTGCAATTTTGTCTGTAAATTTGACTTGACACGTGGGTCAAAATAAGATGGGTGGTGCTGAACTCCCACGTTACAACAGGTCAAATTAGAGTCAAGACTATTTTTCCACCTTAATTTGTGAGCTTCTGTCCGAAGATTTATTTATACTTGGGGAAATTAATGTTATTTTTTTCATTTACTAAGGTGTTTCCAATCTATTATACTTTTAAAGTTTCCGGAAATTTGTTGGTTCCGACGAAAAGAATTTAAAAGATTTCAAATATCAACTGTGTAAGAATAATGCAAAACTGGACTCTTACCTTTCGTTCGTCGTAGGAAAAGGCTGATACGGATTTCTCATTCTCTTGTGATTATTATAGTAGTTTTGGGGAATCGTACATTGATCCGACGATACCACACTCTTTTCTTTGAATGAAACTCCAACCTTAACGGTAACCCCTAACTAAATATTACAATCAAACATAGACCCTATTTAGATCCGAAGTCCCACTTTGACGTACGATCTTCAAATGCCAAAATTGGACGCACGGATTGTCCTTTTTGGAGAAAAAGTATTTTTGATATTTTTATAGGGATTACGCAGGCCTGCGATTGTGTGCACACAGTCTTGCATGGGTCTGCTCGGGAGTGTGTGCTGAACCGACCGGACAGACAGGTGCACTCATTTTTATGGCATCTCTATAAAACATTTTTGTCTTGGAGTTGTTTTATTTAAAATCTTTTTGGCCATCTCTATTCACAAACAGACAGGCACACACACACACACACATGAATAAGTTCGCATATCTTTTTGTACGGAAGTATACCAGTATTTCGTTATTTGAATATTTATGTAGTCTTCTCCGCTTCCATCTTCCTCAACGTAAATATCTACGCGATACTTACTTAGATAATAACATATTGTTGTCTGAATCTATTCAAATGAAATATATATATATATATATATACATACATATATATATATATATATATATGTGTGTGTGTGTGTGTGTGTGTGTGCGTGTGTGTGTATAATAAGGCGAGTCTAGCTTAGATACTATCAGATTGAAAAAATAAATAAATTGCATCTTTCCAACTACAGAGTGGCTTACTGTTAAATCTTATAAAACCACAGTCCTGTCTTTAGATGCAGATATAGATACAAATATGAGCATTCAAATTAAATTCTGTACGTAGCCGTCTAATCTGGTTTGACTCGAGTTAAATTAAAAACATTATAATGACAAAATTTGTCTGGAAACTTTTTGATTTATTCTCATACAGGTACACATACTTTTATGTAAACGTGTTTATTTATGTGTGAGGGTGTGCGTGCAAGGTTCCATTATGATGACAAAATTTGTCTTGGAAACTTTTTGTTCTATTCTCATTCAGGTACACATACTTATAAGCGAACGTGTACGCGTGTGTGCTTCCGTGTGCGTATGCACGCGCGTATGTATATATTCACGAGATCATCCATAGAATTTCTTATTCTAATTTCAATGGTTTCTGTTTACTGTAGTCAAAATAGACCGTAGAAACATCATCTAAAGGCAATTGCACACTGAGCGTGTGTATGCGTGTGTTTCTGTGTATATGTTTGCATGTGTGTGTGTGTGTGTGTTCGTATCGTGTGTTTGTGTGTGTATGTGTGCGCATGCACTGAAGTACCTATAAAGCATATATTTCGGATAAATGTATCCATTTTTTTTTGTACTAATGCACACATGTCTACCAGTATCTCGTTAGATAGACGGGAGGATCAATAAGTCCGTTACCTCATGCACAGTTGAATAGATTCTGGTATGACAGCTTCACTCTCTAATATTCGATTAATGTGATTAACACTCAACACTGGATATATATATATATATATATATACATATATATATATATATATATATATATATATATATAAATATATATGTGTGTGTGTGTGTGTGTGTGTGTGTGTGTGTGTGTGTATCAAAATACACGACATATGATGGCTTTATTTCATAGAGTGATCTATACACGAACATTTAATTAGAGTGTAGCTTTAAATATGGTAAAATAATAGTACACAAATATGTCCAAGATTCAGCCCTTTTGGGCTTCCGTATGCGAAGAAACCAAAAAGGGTAGAAACATTAACGTGTTTATGTAAGTATCCATTCTTTCATCAAACTCACATATATATATACATATATAGATATGTGTGTGTGTATAGCACATACCTATCTATCTATCTATCTATCTATATATATATATATATATATATATATATATACATATATATTTATATATATATATATATATATATATATATACATATATATATATATATATATATATATATATACATATATATAAATCATACATATTCCCATTTATAATCCTTTACTATAGCTAATCTGCATCTCAGATCAAACTTCCATTTGAATGATGAATACATTTCACATATATGCTTCGTACGCACTTCTTTGATCTGATCAGCATCTTCAGAATGTTGGATGTTTGCTGCAGGTCAAAAAATGTAAATTTTAATCGAAGCCACGTTAAGTAATTATATTTTTTGTCCCAAAATGTACGCAAGTTATGGATGTGTTCAGCTAAACTTAATTATAATTCCATTATCTTAATTACCTGAGTATGTAATTGAAAGGGAATTTTCATTGTAAATTACTGTCATCCGTCGAGTATGTTCTCAGTTTTCAACATAGTTGATCACAATCACGGTAATGGTGGCAGACAAATGGACCCCTTTCACCCAATTTACTATACGAGGAAAAAGTACTGCAATTATGATTGGGTTGATAATGAGCACTTATTTGACTCTGAAAAAAAGTGCAGGTTATACATGGGTAATTACGGTTATGCTTTTGCCGATTGTTTTAGTACCGACAACTTCACGAAATAAGCCAATCATACAACTTATACGGAATCATATATTTGTCAAAATCATCAGTATCAGCAGTATTTAATCGTCTCCTGGTGTAGATTTATGCATATATGCGTTTCTCTCACCACTGAGCTAAATAGCTGCTGTTAATACAATGACCCAAATAACTATTTTCACCTAAAATGTTGATCTTGCTCAATATCGATCTACTTCTAGTTTATATATATATATATATATATATATATATATATATATATATATATATATATATATGTATATATATATATATATATATATATGTATATATATATATATATATATATGTGCGTGTGTCTGTGTGTGTCTGTGTGTCTGTGTGTTCTCAATACATTACTGTCCACTTGAAAGAAATTATATCAACTTACATGGAACAAGGTCAGAATTTGGGGTGAAAGTTGTTATTTTGGTCATTGCATTACCGGCAGGGCTGTTTAGCTGAATGGTGAAAGCAACGAACACACACACACACACACACACACACACACACACACACACACACATATATATATATATATATATATATATATATATATATACATATATATATATATATATATATATATATATTATTGTGTCATCCACAGGCAGCTGTTTCGTTGTTTTGCAACTCTTCAGTGTGGCTATAGACTATCCCATCCAGTACCACGAGGTAGGGTCAATACCTTAACTTCAGACACAGAGGCTGGCATCTTACCTCTACCATTGGGAAATGGATATACGATCCGACAGAATGATTATAAATTACGTCATATCATATTGAAACTATTTTTAAAGTGATCTCGTCTTATGGCCAAGACAACATAAGTAGAATGAATGATAAAAGAAAATGGGGCTGCTGCAAGAATCGAACTTGCAACCAATGATAAATTTACGGTTTAATAACGGGACATATTTTCAGTTATAGGTTCAATGTCATATAACACAATTTAGAATCACACGCACACACACGTATATATATATATATATATATATATATATATATATATATATATATATATATATATATATATATATATATATATATATATATATATATATATATGCATACATATATATGTATATATTCTGTGTTTTTTTTTGTGATTTGTCTTTGTGTGAATGCCGTTTGTTTTCTGCTTCGTTTTTTCAGGCTTTTGTTTTCGACTGTATTGTTTTTTATTGAATACACAACAAAACACTGTATAATTTCGAATTGATAACAGCTGCAAAGTTCCATACAATATCATAAGCCGTGCAAATACTCAAACTACCAATAAGCAAAAGAGGAGAGATAGAGAGAGAGAGAGAGACAGATAGAGAGAGAGAGAGAGAGAAAGAGTTACCAAACTGATTTTTTTCTGTAGATTTTGAAATAATTTAATTTGTTAACTTGTGAAAAGAAATGTATATATATATATATATATATATATATATATATATATATATATATATATATATATATATTACATAAAAGGTTTCTTTGATTTCGTAACAAATGTTTTCGACTTGCACACACACACATGCACACACACACACACACACACACTCATATACATTTTACGAAATGGATATGTGTGATCCGACAAAATGATTATGAATTATGTTGTATCATATATTTTAAAAAAACTACTATTAGGGTCTTTCCAGTACCAGCGGCTATTCAGATCACTGGTAAGTGCAATGTTACGTTGAATTGGCTACTCCATCAGTCTCAGGTTCGATTCGAGTAGTAATCCCATTTTCTTTAATTGTTTATTCCATTTACGTTGTCTAGGCCAAGTGATATATTCACTGTGTAATGACAGAAGATCATTTTCAAGTAAGAGTTTCAATATAATATAACGCTATTCACGCACACACACACACACACACACACACACACACACATATATATATATATATATATATATATATATATATATACATATATGAAAGTTGAAAAAAGTATGTTAATCTTCGATTAACCCAATGGTACAATGACAGTATCAAAATCATTGAGTGATCCAAATCGTGTCCTTTTTAAATGTGCCTAGGAACAAAAAATAGCCTTAAAGAACATGACCAAGTCAGCAAGGGGAAAGGGCTATGGTTTCTCAATCAAATGCTCATACAACACCCTCGAATAATGAGCAGGAGTGTTACAAAAAATCATGACCACATCCTACTTGGCTGTTGTATCGCCAAGGGAATTTTCAATTTTTTCTAAAAACTTCATGATAAGTTCCCGTCATCTTTCTTAGTCCTCCGAGTAATTTCATCATTATTAACTCTCTGGAATTTATCTATATCTTAAAAAAACATTCGCCGACGATATCTGTCTTGAGTTTGACTGATTCCTGTACATTGCATTAGAGGTCTGTTTCGATTGGATCTTGCTTTTTAGATCCCTTGATGACAATATTGGACAAGTGTAAATCGTAATCACAACTACAGATATAGCATGTTCGATTTTATACTTATTATTTAAACTCGTTCGTAAATAGGTAGACAAAAAGGGGAACGCTATTTCACCTGATATCAGACGTAATCTTGAGTTAAGATCAAGTCAAGTTTGCTTGAGGCCAATCATAGATCACTTGATGTCAACAATGATACAAATACCCCTTGTCCAAAATATCACAGTGGATCTGCATATATTGGATATTCCAAATGCATAAAAAGATGTATTACTGTTTACATCTTCATAGTTTCAATAGTGTTTAAAAATGAAATTATACAATTTAAAAAAAATAGTGCACCATAATTCTGACAGTACTGTATAAAAATATTTGTTATATAGTCATTCACAAAACCTTTTGGTCATCATCTCCTGAACATAATTTGATCATTATATACTTCTTAGAGAAAGCTATGTTTGATTATAAAGCTATATTCAATTTTAAGATTTATAAACTGATTTTATAAGGTTGAGAATTTTTTTTATTGATGAGTATAGGAGAAATTGAATCGAGAGGAACAAAGACTTAAATAAAAGTGCCGTTCAATTTATCCAGTGAAAGACGTTGTTATCGCGGAGCAACGAAAATGATGTCCATTTTCTTTGAATCTACACAACGTAAACAGAGTGTACCAAAAGTAACACCTGAGTTTTTTTCCCCAAAACAATCTTATTGATGCAAAAATCAAACCAAAATGATTTGGACGGTTGCTAGCTGGAGCGACTTAGGGCTATCGAATGTCCGGAAAGACCCTGACTTGATTCTTCCAAACATCATAAAATCCATAAAGAAAAAAAACAAAAAAAACAAACTCAAATGGTAATGCGCTGGTCATGTTACAAGAATGTTAGACAATGTGGATCCCCAGAGATCACATGTGAAACCATGTTCGACAGGAGAGGAGATGTTGGGACGATTCAGACAGGTTCTGCGATTGAGAGATCTGATGAATCTGGGGAAAAGTGTATGTTCAGCATCAGACGTTCAAAAGCTGCTCGCTACTGATGATGATGATGATGATGATGATGATGATGATCGGTTGCTTATTTGTTGCATCATAGAATTTGAGGGAGACAAATCGGGTGTCATTTCTTGGACACACACACACAGACACACACATATATATATATAAAGAGAGAGAGAGAGAGTGAGAGAGAGAGAGAGATTAAAGGCTCATCTCAGGCTACTTTGCTCTCAAGAATTCCTGACATTCCAAGTTGGCAATCATGCCCCAAAATGCATGTTAGGTTAAAATTCCTTTCCCTTCATATTCAAATGTGATCTACGGCCCTACACGGATCGCTTCCTTCTAAAACTGGCTGGATTCCAGAAAATCCCCGTCTCCCGCTCTGGACCTTAATGTGACATTCATAAAAAAATCAACATCTTCTTAGTTCTCAGTCTGTAATCATGGATTCTTCCACTCAGCAACAACAATATTGCTGACGAAAAATATCTCCAACTCACCATTTTTGGTTTCTTATTTAAGGAGATGATCATCTATTAGATTCAAATACAGGTAGTCCCTGGTTTCCGAAAATTCACATTTCGCCATTTTTTTTTTCTTTTTGGTGAAAGTACTGACTGCCTTTTGTTCTACGAGCCATTGCAGAGACAGTACTCATTTTCTTTGTCTTTTTTTTTACGAACCTATCCCCTATACATATCACCAAGAAAACCTCCAATGAATAAGCCTGATATACTATCCACGAGATTTTTGGGGCGCAGAAGGCTCCAAAAGATCGTTTATGTATATCAAATGTAATTTCTACTTCGCTATACACCATTTCAGCCTACAAAAAGAGTTTATTCGGATGTGGTGCTTCAAAGACTAGTTGTAAAATAAACAATTGGCGATAGCCAGTTTGATTGAGCCCTCTACATAGAGAATTGGTTTAGAAAATTATTTTCTCAAATATTGCTCGACACCGGACTCTCGATATTTAACAAGCAATGCCTTTTCCCGATTGTCACCTATCAAGCAGAGACATGAAACCGAACCAAGTGACAGACCTGTGAACTGAGAAGCATGCAACGCATGCATAAGAGAATCGTGCTCAACCTTACATGGAAGGAGCACAAGACAGCACAATATATCTAAGAGAAAACAGGAGTCTGTATCATTAGAAAACTCAAATGGCAATGGGCTGGTCATGTTGTAAGAATGGCAGGTAACCGATGGACATCATGACTCTCAACATGGATCCCCAGATATCACATGCAAAATCGAGGCTGGCAGAATACATGATGGAGAGACGAACTAAACAAGTTCAGAAAGTATTGGCGCCGTGACACCCATGAGAGAGAGGTATGGCAAATCCTGGGGAAGATCTCTGTCCAACGACGAACGATAAAAGACGGGTGATAAAAGATTGATGATGATGGAGCTGACACGAGACCACTAATGCAAAACGACTGTCATACTCAATCGATTCGCAAAATGGTCTGCAAGACTAATTTGCTGAAATTCATGCTGGGGTAATGCACTAAAGTGATTTAACCTACTTTTTCTAATATTCTGTCTGTGTTTTTTATGACTACTTTTACGTTCTTCTTAATTAATTACTCTTCATTGCACGTAGACATAAAATTAAAAACCAGAAATAATGACTCATAATACTTCATTTGATAAAAAAACTGAATTGAAAAAAATGATTCAGGTTAGTTTTGCACAAAGCATGAGCGGAAAGCACTCTTAAATTTCGTATTCATCAAGCATTAGATATGGTCCGCTAGATTGACTCGCTGACCTTTACTCCATAGTGCGAGAAAAATACGTTGAAAAACACACGATGTACAATTTTTGATGTACGAGCGTCTGGGTCCCTTTTCCACTACATCAGTGGATATGACTAAGAGAATTTCAAAAATGAAATCAACCATTATCAAATCATTTGGCCAATTACTGATCACTATTAAGGCATCAATCGACGAACGAACTTTTTAGTCCATAATGAGTTGATACAAATGGTCTAGAGTAAAATCAGGATTTCTCTAGATTGCATGTTACTTGGGGTCCCTGTTCATTAGCCGTATTTGCCAGTGGAGCTGAAATGTAGAAGCAAACCAAAAGATAGACCCTCAAACTGAGAGCCATGCAATGTGCACATGAAATAATTATGCTCAACCTTATATGGAGAAATAACAAGGCAGTACAATATATCAGGGTGAAAACAGGAGTGCAGGGTTTCATAGAATCCACTTGAAAACTCAAATGGCAAGAGGCTGGCAATGTTGAAAAAATGGCAGACAACCAATGGACATCCCAACTCAAAATATGGATCCCCAGGAATTACATGCACAACTGAGGCCGGTAGAATACTAGATAGAGAGACGAACTAGACAGGTTCAGAAAAGACTGGCTCCGTGACGCTCACGATAGAGAATTTTAGCAAATCCTGGGGAATGTCTATGTTCAATGACGGAGGTTAAGAGAATAAGAATAAGAATAAGAATAAGAATAAGAATAAGAAGAAGAAGAAGAAGAAGAAGAAGAAGAAGAAGAAGAAGAAGAAGAAGAATGATGATGATGATGATGATGATGATGACGAAGAAGAAGAAGAAGAAGAAGAAGAAGAAGAAGAAGAAGGAACTATAGCCATCTTGAAAAATTGATACCGAGTCAGCATATCTCAAATGAAAGCCTATTTGTCTCTGCTAACCTCTACCAGCCTGCCTGCTTGTCTCCCCTTCTCCCTCTCAGCCTGTCATTCAGGATATTCAAGGAGTGGGTATCTTCACCTTGCCTGATTGAGTGCAGTGTAGAGATCTGTCTCCTCCGTAAGAGGATTTGTAGGATCGCCATGGGAGGATCTCTGCATGACCCAAGTTGCTTTCGGCACCTTGTATTACCAGGTAGTTTCCCATGTAAGTACAGACCAGGCTCGACGTTGCTTAATTTTGGTAATCGTACGGGAACCGGTGTATCCAACGGGATTAGTCCATTACATATATTCCCTGATTACCTACGATTTTTTTCTGATGGTTTGTGCTAATAATCAAATTCCATATCAAAGCCTGATATTCGCTTGGTTGCGAAACTGGATCACGGATTCAGGATTCAAAAACATCGCTCAACTACTCACAGATACATGCTCAATGAAAATAAGTAATCCACTGAGATAAATCATGGTTTCGTTGTCTCCAGACGTAGACAAGAAGTCGAAGAAGTGCCTGTCTGTACACTTGTCCACGAAAAGACATCCGGTTATCGACATCACCTAATTAATCAACGTTTCCCAAGTATTCTTTCACTGTTGTACACGAAAACAAGAAAGAAATGGAAGCCATGTTAAACAAACTTTCAAACCACTCGTTAAACAAATAAATGACAAATATACCAAGTCTGAACACTCAGAACTAATTAATTAAAGCACTGAAATCTTGAATTCTAGAAAGCATGAGCAATTAACTGAAATCCTACAAGACGCTTTTCAACGACAGAAAAATAATTCAAAATCGGGGTTAGGCTCATTGCAATAATTACGTTCTACTTAGATTTAATTAGGAAACTTTTCGACTGCTTCTTCTCGAATGTATGTTTGTACTGAGTTAATTGATTATATAATGAGGAATTCAGTGATGTCAGTTTCGAAGAGCATGGTTTTTACTTGATTTTTTTGAGTGCTTCCCCGGTATACGTGACATACGTTGATATACACACAGACATATTGAAGCAGGTTCATCTAATTTATCAACCAATCGATCGATCAGTCAATCGATATGTGGATAAACTTTCTTTTACATCACATCATATATAGGGAGAATGAATACATAAATAGATGTTTCTTTCAACCTTAATAACCGAGAGACACATGTCAATATGCTAACACACACACACACACACACATGCACATGTACAAACACAAATATCTCTTAGATATAAGCTAGAGATATCTTTGTGTCTGATAGTCTGTCATGCTATAAAAAAACGTGAACATAAGTGCAGCTCAAGCAACTTTGCCATGCTTACTCAAGAGATCTATGGAATGGATTTAAAATGATTTGAGAAATGATTAATGGTTTTAAACAGATTATTTCATTTACAATGTTACTATAATACCAGAATAAATCCTCACCGTCTGTCCGGATACATATCCTTTTATCTTAAATGTTAACGTAGAATTTGCCCACTTTTAAGATGACAAAGTTAGAGGGAGTATTTTCTCCTTTTAGGTTGAACAAGGGGATGTTTCCCCACTTTAAACAGTAAAAAAATGAACGAGAGACTTTCTTCTCCTTTTAAGGGGTGAAATATATGTGGAAACCTCTCTCTCCTTCAAAGGATCAAGAGTGAGGGGGTATTTCTCTCCATAAAAGGGTAAAAAATTAAGGGAGGATTTTTCCGGCCTCCAAGGGGTCAAGACTGAATGGTGAATATTTCCAGCTTTTCAGCTTCAAAGGGTAAAAACGTTGAGAATAACTGGAATCCTCATTTTGTAGTTGAATTTAATGAATTCTGATTTTGATGACTTAGACAAAATGTAAAAACACTGAAGTCGTTTGTTCCTCAAACACGGAGAAAATAATAATATTCTACTCTGCATATATATATATATATATATATATATATATATATATATATATATATATATATATATATATATATATATACACATATATACATACATATATATATATATATATTTATTTATATATACATTTACTCAAACACGGAGAAAATATTAATATTCTGCTCTGCATATATATATATATATATATATATATATATATATATATATATATATATATATATACATATGTATGTATGTATATATATATATATATATATATATATATATATATATATATATATATATATATATATATATATATATATATATATATATATATATATATATATATTCAGAGCAGAATATTATTATTTTCTCTGTGTTTGAGTAACAAACGAGCACATATTTTCTAAGTCATCAAAATCAGAATTCATTAAATTCAACGACAAAATTAGGATCCAGTTATTCTCGACTTTTTGAGTTCTTGAATCTGCTTTTGATGTATTTGTGTATTATTATTCTCAGGCTGAATCGGACTTTTTAGATGGCTCATGTATTACATACAGCTTCAACACCTATTCAAAAAAAATTGAAATGTCATATCACGTACAATTTCTGTTCTTAGAGTTCAATATCTCTGGTCTTCATTATCGAGAAGATTATGGTCAATCTTTCTTGGAATATCTTAGGAAACGAATACATCTATATCTATATTTATATAAATGGAGAGAGAGAGCAAGAGAGAGAAAGAGAGAGATGGTTGAAGATGGAGATGGGGAAAGCTGGATAGAAAATCCAATGAGATAATTACATGACGATTTGGAAAACAATTTATTTTGACATGTTTCGCCTTTCGGCTCCTCCAGAATAGAGAGTACAATTTGAAAACGAATCTACGTAATAGTATTAAAAGAAACAAAAATACTATTAAACAAAAATGATACAGATCCAAGCAGAATAAACTAACATGCCAACAACGATAATGGCTCGCTGCAAAACAAACGTTGAACGCTATTACGCGGATTCGTTCTCAAATTATACTCACTATTCTGAAGAAGCCGAAAGGCGAAACATGTCAAAATAAATTGTTTTCCAAATTGCCATATATATATGTATATATATATATATATATATATATATATATATATATATATATATATATATATATATATATATATATACGTGTGTGTGTGTGTGTGTGTGTGTTATGCAAGCAAAAAGATTACATTTCCAGGTAATTGCATTTGAGATTAGCTGTGACTACCAATGTGAAGAATACCAGGAGAGAGAAACAGAATGTGCACCTGCTTTAGAACGATAGTTATTAAGATCGTCTTGCAAGCCATGAAGAGTGCCCTGAGTTCGATCCACATTGCTTGCACCACTATTGTGCTAAGCTTAGTGCATTCTCTTGGCACCAGCCAGAGAACGATAGATCGCAATTTCGTTTTGCAAACCATGTCCAGTGAGTTCAAACTACCATCCATGTCACGTAACCAATAAATCAAAATTACATTCATAAATTATCTACAGATATAAGAAAAAAACAAAAACATTAAAACATCGTTTTGAGGAGTCTATAGTAGTGTAATGTTCAAAAAGTTCCTCTCCAGGGTAATCGATTAGTGAGTTCGATCCCTACTGATGATTTACTGTATTTTTTGTCCGTTGACAGGCAACGCGAAATTTCTTTTCATCTTCCGACTGTCAAACTACCAACACATACATAGATAAGCAGGTCTACAGAGATTGATATGGTTTTAAAAAAGAACCTGTAGATATATACATAATAAGAGGGTGTGAGACAAGAAATTTGAGAAAAAACCCTTCAAAGACCGAATCAGGGATAAGATATCATTACAGCTCCAATTATCATTAATCTATTTACCCAAATGAATTGATACGAATGGCCTTTCTGTCTGATCACATTGGGAAAAGTGGTTCACGCAAGATCATTGAAGTTGACCAGCGTCAATCCTGGTCAGTACCTAGATGGGTGACCGACTGCGATTACCAGGGTTTGTTGGGAGGAGACGTATTCTATACACTACGCTAAATAACGCAATTCGAAGGCCCTTTTCTACCACTGAAACTCTGGAATCTTCTGATATGCCTGGCTATATGCCACAGGAAATGAATGGACGAAACGAATAATGGTAGAAGAGACTAGACAAATAACACACTTTCTCGACCGAAACTGAAAAGTTTCTGATATGGACGGATAGACGATCTCTCTCTTGCAATGATATTACGTCTACTCTTTTTTTCTATATAGTTTTATTTCTTTTTGTTCGTAAGCGCCATTTTTTCCCACAAATGCTATAATCACTCATCTTTAATGCATGTATTTTTTTATATCTTAATGCAAAAAAGTATGTTTTTTCTTTCTTATTCACAAGGCTGTTGTAGCATCACTTAGCAAGTGCTACTGAGAGTTCCGTCTGCTCATTCTCATCGCCTCTTGTATTACGCCTTTTATATTACTGGTCAGTTTCCTTTACATAACCTCATCGTTCGCCACTCTTCCCCCTCTCCCTCGAACCGCTCTGGTATTATCATCAGCAACATTTTCAACTACAATTTATTACCATAAAAATTTCAGACCTATCCTCACACTTATTATTACAACAAACTGTTTATGCAAGTTCTCATATTAGAGGTAAGATTTAGTATCTTAATACAAAATTACATAATCATTACATTAGATAATTATAAAGACATTTTAGTGGGATACATATTTTGTTCGGCACCGGCATAAAAAAATTGAATGACTTTGAATTGCGTAGGACTCAAGCCCACTCATATATATATATATATATATATATATATATATATATATATATATATATATATATATATATATCAGTAGATGAACAATCTATTTTAAACAATGTGATAAATATTGAATGGCCACAGGTATCTCCGAAAAGTATCCAGCCATTTTGAATATTTTGAGGACTGGTTCCGTGGCTTTGATTAGATTCTGCAACCGATCAGATTGGACCTTTCCATGCATGCATAAACTGAAACCTTTCGATAGGGCTGTTAAGTTACAGTGAGACATCATTGAGTGAGATTGTATACTGTGTGACTGTTGAAAAATCTAGTCTCGTTACTTCCACATCATACTGTTTCTTTGGAGAGAAGTGGTTAAATGTAATAATTTCAAGAAAGTTCAAATCATATAGAAAGCTCATTCTTTATTTTTTTTAAATCATAGCTTCATCATCATCATCATCATCATCATCATCATCATCATCATCATCATCAGTCTTTTAGCGTCCGTCGTTGGACATAGACCTTCCCCAGGATTTGCCACACTTCCCTATCATGGGCATCACGGAGCCAGTACTTCCTGAACTTGTCTAGCTCGTCTATCCATCTAACATTTTGCCGGCCTCGATTCCGCGCGTGGTCTCGGGGGATCAATGTTGTGAGTCGTGATGTCCATCGATTGTCTACCATTCTTGAAACATGGCCAGCCCACCACCATTTGAGATTTTTAATGGATTTTATGATGTCCCTAAGTCTTATCTTTTCTCAGATGTACTGTGCTGTTTTGTGGTCTCTCCATGTGAGGCCCAGCATTATTCTTTCATGTGCACATTGCATGGTTCTCAATTTACGGGTCTGTCTCTTGGTTAAGTTCCATGTTTCAGCGCTATAAGTGACTATTGAGAGGAAGCATTGGTTATACACCCTTCTCTTTAGGATCAATTGGGATCTTCTTATTTTTTAAGGTTGAGCTTGCTCTGTTAAAGGCTTGCCATCCTAGTGTGATTCTTCGCTTGACGGTCGTTGAATGTGAGAATAATTAGTGCGTTGTGATAGAAATGAAAAACTTGTCACCAACCAGTATCAGTGAATATGCTTCATCCAGGAGATTCAGACGAATGGCAGATAAAAATAAACCAATTCACAAATTGATAATAATGAATGTTGTTCATCTAAGAAATTCTGCCCAGCTTAGATGATTATGTCATTGCTATTACGTGTGACTGAACGACAAAAATAAGATGAAATAAAAACTAGTCGGAATCAATTATACTGACATTTATTCATCAGGGAAATTGGGACAATCACTCACGTCTTTTACTACCAGGTACAAACAAGCTACAAAAAAAAAAAAATGAAGTGGGGGAAAAACTTGTCAAAAATGTTAATGGCAATTCCTCATCTAAGAAATTCAGACAATTTAAGATGATTATGTCTCATTAGTACAAGGTGTAAACAAGCGAAACGAAATAATAGAATCAAAGAAAGACAAGCCATTAGAAATGATGACAATGCTTCATCTAAGAAATAATGATTCTTTATTATTATTATTATTATCATTATTATTATTGTTAATGTTATTATTGTTATTATTTAATTGACTTAGCAGAATATAGAGGTGCTCGATGGCCAAGCTAGTTACCATATGGATCATGTCGAACGAGCCAAGCGGAATCTCCAGTTGGAACGGATCATTTTGCACGAATACCCTTGTGAAAGGCATTAATTAACCTCTTCTCAAACTATTGATAAAAATAACACAGTGTGAAGCGAGTGACACACCATCCAAAAATCACAAACAGACGAAATAAGTAGTTGAGTGACATTTGGAATCCAAACAGGGAAAGTCGAAACTGGAACCTTACGTTAGAAGTAACAAGATCGTATTGCTCTAAGCAGAGAGAGAGAGAGTTTGTCTGTCCGGAAAAAAAATTGCATTCGAGATCCTGACTTCTATTTAGAACCAACCAACAGAGTTGGTGGCATATATGATCAATCTAACCCCGCGAGGTTCTCATCATTACGTGAATTATGAGACGGCACCTTGTAGACATTTGATCGAATTAGAGTAAGTCTCAAGTCCCTCGACACTTACCTCAATATTTCAACCAAATTCAAAACTGTATTATTTGGACAATATCGCCTCTGACGTAATGCTACAGATCTCTTTGCAAGTTTCTATTATCATTACAATATTTAATGGATTTTCACAGTAGTATCTAGCGGGTCTCGCTGCAGATCAAGCTAGAGCAAAACTTCTCAATAGTCCAGCACTTTAGTCAGTATTCTTGTCAATTCCAATAATGCAGTTGTCTTAATAGTTCCTTTACTAACTCAGATAACCAATTCTTCCACTCTTTCGCTAGTTTTAAGCACTGAAGTAATGATAGGTACAATGGTTACCTTTCTATATTCCATACGTACATAGAGTGCGAAAAGTATCCTAAGTATTTCCAAAAGTCTATTTTAACATACTTAGACGGCTTGAACATTTGGACAAAAGATTTCTATCAATACAACGACCACGAGAATAAGAAATATCTAACCAAAATTGAACTTGGAAATGATGTATAAAATCGGAAACGAAAAAGAGCAAAGACTGCCCGATGCAATTTATATCCACTTGTATAGCCGTTGCAAGCAGTGACAGCTTCGAGTCTCTTAGGATATGACCCTAGCAAGTTTTTGCAGATTTCTGACCATCTTTCTTGACAATTCACTGTCAGATCAGAGAGTTTCATGAAATCCTCTTTTGAGCTAGACTTTTTTTTTTGTTACCAGCATTAATAACCTATGGGATCCAGGTCATGATACTGACCCGGCCACGTCAAATCTTTATTTTTATTCCTCTGGTAATATCCCTTTGTTACCTTAGTAGTGTGTTTAGGTCGTTGCCCTGTTAATAGAGCCTGTGTCTTGGTTTCTTTGATGAGAATGATTGCAGGTGTTCCTACAAAATCAGTATTGATAAAATATCATCCATATCCTATCAATCACATGGAACATGCTAGTCCCATCTGAAAAAAGCCATACCATCACATTATGCTTCCATCAAACCACTATCAGGATGGTGTTTCTAGTTTATACGAGGAGCTCTTTTTTCTCTATTCATTGCTTGCCATATTTTTGTTTGAGTAATCCTAGTTTGATCTTATCCGAATATCACAGAATTTCAAAATAAATATGCCAAGTGCCATTTGGTAAAAGTTTGGCAAAAGTGTAGTGATACGTTTAGGTTCCAGCAGTGGAGTCATCCTTTGTGTTTCAGAATAATAACCTCTATTTTGGAGAAATCTTTTAATAGTGTCCCCAGATCTTTATGAATTTCTTTGTGTATTATTCCAAACGATATTTCTTGCACCATAAACCAAAATTGTGATACGGACAGACCTTTGATCAAATAATAAAACATGGATCGGTGAACTGTGTCCGCGACAGTAGGACTTGCGCCATTTATTTGACACGAGATTTTTGTATACTTCAGCCCATTATTATAGTGATATAATCAGTTCCTGAATGTATCATGACAAGTCTTTGATCTAGGGAATGGTGATACGTCAAGCATCCTAATCAGTTTGTTAATGATCGAGCAACGTATAATCGAATGACATCGACACTACAAATGTTCTAGGATCAAAACTTGATCCGGAATATTTTAGATTAGTAGTATTTGAACAGATTTCTGCAGAACCCTGAGATTCTGTGCGACCTTTTCGTGGTTCTGCGAAATAGAGTGATATTTTTGCAATGCAAATAATGATTACATAAGCGATTCCCTCACGGTCTGTTTACGTCTCTATTTTTTTCTCATTCATGAACAGTACTTTTTATATAAGAAAAAATCAACATTGTTTTTACATATTTGGGTAATTCAATAAAAAACAAAATTTAATTGTTACACACACAGACACAGACACACACACACACACACACACACACATATATATATATATATATATATATATACATGTATATATATATATATATATATATATATATATATATATATATATATATATATATATATACATATATATATATATATATATATATATATATATATATATTTCAGGATGAATTTAATGATTCTCTAACCTTCTCCAACAGGGACGTATACACTCATGTTTGCACATACACAGATCCAACAATGATCCCTTTTTAACCTCGACACAACTCCCCACACCATCACATAGATAAGAATTTCCATTCCCTGCCCTCTGTTTCTCTGGATTTACGGCAATTGTGTTATCATTTCTGGTTTGACAAAGTCGTCCCTGTTAAAATTAGCAACACAAATATGAATAGATAACAGATATCCGAATGTATACTCTGTTTCCTGATTGATTAATCGAAGTTTAAAGACTGCTGTTTTAGATTAATCACAAACAGCCCTGCAGTAGTACCTAATAAAATTTTCTATAATTAATCTTGCTACAATGTTTTGTCCAACTCTCATTCAATTAGGAGCTGACTGAAGTTTTTTTTCCCAAAAACTAAAACAAGAATAATCCTCACTTAATCCAGGGGAGCTAATTTTTCACTGTTAGTCTCTTCATGTCAAACCAAACCGTTATACAAATGCCATTTCCCTACTGTGATTTGAAAGGACGACCGAAACAGACTTACTAACTGAGTTAGATTGACAAGTCTACGAATCTATCCATTATATTCACAAAACATGTTGTGATATTCTTTTTTGGTCGGAACAGAGTTTGACCCCGCAGCAGCGAGGCTTGTATATTTTCTATTTTTACATTTGTTCTCCTGATATAACTCTTTGATCAAGATTCTGTCATTCATATACGGTATGAATATGATTAAAATCTTCTGAAATATACTGCATACCTTTTACACCTGCAGTAAATCCATGAAAAGGTCTAGACATTTTCCAACCTTCTCTCGGTTTTTTTTAAAAATTCTGGCCCACCATGTGATTTGTTGAAACAGAGATGTGTACTTGTTGGTATAATACCCACCAGTAGTTTCCACTGGATTCCATTAGAGATCAAGTTACAGCAAGCAATTCAGCATTTCCGCTATATTCCAGTTGATTTTAGGAATTCTGCTGTTTGGTTGGTTCACTATTTGCCATTGGATATCCAATTCTTCCAGCTCCTATCCAAAACCTGTGTGACGGAGTATTTTCACTATAATTGTATTGCCCCTCCTGCCACTTCTGTTTGGTCGAAGTATAAACAGATGGCAGTTGAGTGACGTTAACAGTGCTCGATTTATTGAGTCATGTCGAAGTCGTTATACGTGATACATTGAAGGTATGCTGTTTCAGTTCAAGTAAACAGAAGTTTAACTGTTACAGTATCAATCAGATAGAAATACGTTCATGGAGAACAAGCGTTTTCAGCCCAATGCCAAGAACAGATCTTTACCAGCTTCTTCACATGCATAACAGCTGGCGACTAAAAAATCGAAGATTTCTTCAGTATACGACGGTATCGAGGGCTTGTCTCAAGCACACCGGTAATGATGGGTTCAATCATGACTTTTGTCTTCAACAACCTGCTCAGGCTTTGGCAAAATCTCAATAATATTCATCAACAGATCAATTTAATTCCAGTGATTTGTTCTCTTCTCATGGTCAGTATTAGGTGATCCAGGGGAACTTCTAAATCCTTAAGAATTATGATTTCTCTATTTTCTAGGGCAAATTCTGTTTGTTTTTTTCTCATATGTAACATCGGTGGAATCCTGGTCGTTTGTACAGTTCCTAGTGGGTCACCGTTCATAACCTATCGTGTTTATCTTTATAGTCCTCCTGAGCTAATTTGATGCATTCCCAAATTCTATGTATAGAGGTAGGAAAGGGTGGATACACCACAATAGTGATACATAGGAAGGGGAAATTGAGAGGAAGGGAGGATATGAAGAGGAGGAGGAGGAGGAGGCGAAAGGATGGAGATTACATGCTGTCATCATAAATGGTAAGAATAGTTAGTTCATTATCATTAATTTATTTATGTGAACGATTATTGAACAGGGTCTTTCGACTTGAATGGAGAGGACAGATTGGATATCGAGATCCCTGAGTGTTTCATTCTTTTTATTTCCTAAGTTTGTTGCCAAAGCTGCACAAGTCATTCCGTCCTTTCTGTTTTGTCGTATCTTTTTGAATTTTTTTTTGTTATGAGCCAGCTAGCTTCTTCTTCTTCTTCTTCTTCTTCTTCTTCTTCTTCTTCTTCTTCTTCTTCTTCTTCTTCTTCCCCCTCCTC
>OY735217.1:12085528-12090528 GCA_963457665.1 Thysanoteuthis rhombus
TCCAAATAAGGTTTCTTTTCAGTTTCCAAGTTGGTCTGGCTGGCTGGCTAGCTGGGTATGTATGTCTCGAGCGTACAGACCGCATCAGAAATTCAAAATTGACATATTTAATCCTCATTAGATTTGCAATTTTTTTTTCAGTTCGGGTTTTTTAGTCGGGTTTTTTAGTGGGAATCAATTTGCAATTTAACTTTACGCTCAATCGATCCCTCAATTTGTGTCTGGTGAGTTTCTTTTTTAAATTCATTCTTTCTCAGAGATTACTGCCTCCGAAAGGCTGGAAAATCAACTAATTCATTGATCACCCCTCTCTCATTAGTTTTTAATTCATCTCCCCCAACACAGCATGCTGCTAAAAAAAACTTTGGTCATGTTACAGTAACTATTGAGAGACTAACCCGACCAGACCAGTAATTTTTTTTTTCATTTCACTTTTCCTTTCATGTCATTTTACTTTAACATTTATGACTCAATGGGCGAATATGCTTTTCTATATTCTTCAGCAAGAGAAGTGAAAGATCGAGACTGTTCTTCCAAAAGTTCTTACCGTAGTAGTTATTTCTCTCGACTTCTGTTTCCTGTTCACAGAAACGGTACAGAAAGGTCTGACATTCCCAGGTGCAACATGCCAGTTAACGGGATTGTGTTTAGCCACCAGTTTTTCAGTATGCATATTTCGGATGGGCGTTTTGCAGTAACAGGTGAAACTAGAAAAAACAAAACAATAATGATAAAAAGACGATCAAAACAAAAGTCTCATCCAAGTGTAGTGGCTCGGAATAAGAATGGGATTACTGACTGGAAAAGATAGAGGGTGGGGCTTAAAAAACAGTGGAAGGTGATTGGTAGGGGGTTAGGTTTAGCAGGGTGGCGTTTTCGGCAGTTATGAGAAAGTAATTTCGACCGGAAACCGGAAGTCTGGCGCGAAATCGATGCGTGCATGATGCTTTGTTGTGTGTTAGTTGTTTATAGGGAGAAAGAAAGAATAGAGAAAATGATGGCGGGGGGAAGAGTAATGGAAGAAGAGAGAAGTATTTTCTGAAAAAGTAATTGACGGTAAATATTTAACAAGCTCAGCTCAGTCTGGCAAAAAGCCATGAATGCCCAGGATCCACCGAACATGCTTACATTTCTGAGCTTTAGAGAAAAAGTAAGCTTAGTATTCGCTTATATAGTGCATATGGTAGTTTGAAACAAGACTACAATGCTGAGATGCCAAAGAGGATTGATATCGTCAACAATGGCTTACAATACATAAAGTACAAAACAAATTTATTAACACACACACACACACACACGTATATATATATATATATATATATATATATATATATATATATATATATATATATATATATATTGGGGTCTTTCGAGCATTGAGTATACAATGGATATATAATGCAAGCTATGTCCTACGGATATGAAACTTGGGAATTTCCAGAATAAACTGAAAACGAACTCATGAAATACATTCAGAGAGTCATGGAAAGAGCAATGCAAGGGATAACTCCAAATGATAGAAAGTTTTTTAATATGGATCACATGGAAGTTCAGAGTTAAAATATATTATGCAAATTATCATGAAACAAAAATAAATACGGACTAGACTCTTAGGGAGGAGGAATGGCAATAAATGGAAAAAAAAGCTAACTGAATTGTGCTTATGGTACTGAGAACGCAGTGGGGCAAATACTAGACGCAAAATCTTAAGATATGATAGAAAGGATTGCTGGAAAGACCTGAACGAGGTTAGCGCAATCGCAGTCGCTATGGAAAGGAATATAAAAGGCCTTTGTCCAACGGTAGACTTATAATGGCTGCTGCTGCCAATAAACATATGCACACACATACACACACACGCACACACACACACACACACACACACACACACACATATATATATATATATATATATATATATATATATATATATATATATATATTATCATATATATATATATATATATATATATATATATATATATATATATATATATATATATTAGCGTCATTCTGCGTTTGGAGTGAGGGATTACAAATTTGAAAAACGGGTGATCAATTATTTTACTTCCTTTGCCTTTTGAAAACCTTCTAATGATCACCAGAATGAGTTGAAAAATAAGTGAATTAGTGATTAATCTAGCATGAACTTACATTGTAAATTGAACCTCCCTTCGAAAACCATTTCGGAGGGTATTTTCTGAAAAAGCAAGTTCTTCTAGATTTAAAGAGTACATGTTGAATATTCCATCTCTCTAGCTTCCTGTAAGCGTGATACATATATAGCCAGCCAAACTACTTTGAAAACTAAAGCAACCAATTTCGTCAGTTTTGATGACAGTTAAGTTTGATGGCTCCAAATACAGGAAGGATATTGTTGGAAGGAAGGGCCTTTGAAGGTATCGGCACACTTAATATATCCAAATCATCCAGTCAGCAGGCCGAGCATACACATCAATAGGAAGCAAGAACGATTAACACAAAAAATCGACGATGGAATTGGGATTTTAAAACCCCCACTTGAGATGTCATTTGAAACATGACACAACATTTTGAGTGTTGGCAAATGTTGACTATTTCAATGGAGGGTCACGGGATCAGTTCTTGTTCAGGGGGATAACTATTCAAAGAGAATTTCAAACAGATGCACTGACGTGACGTTCATATGAAACAAGGTTCATGGACTTACTCAAGGTCAAGTATCAACATTCCGACGAACATCAGTCACCTGAGGAATGCCGGAGAGTAGAGCCGCCGAAAAGTTGTATCAAAAGAACAACAACACCAAGCCTAGCTGCAGCAGGGTCAAACTTCACTTCAATTTTTATTCAGACTGAAGATTTTTTCTGCAAATCTAGTATTGTAAATGTAATAAGTAGATTTAAAAATTATAAAATGTCTTGTTATTATCCAGTAAGACAGCCTTTCGGCAATCAGTTGGTCGTACGCTTGAATCACATTAAAAGGGATGTTAATTTTGCGTAATGGTTTACATCCTTAATTTTTGGTGAAGATTGTTATGGATGTTCTTAGTCTTGCTACAGTTGAAACATAAAGTCAACTCCATTTTGGGTATTTTTCAAAAAGTTTTACACTCAAAGCATTCCTCCAATATTCACCTAAGAAGCTGGAACATGGAACTTAACCAAGGGACTGACCCCCCAAACTGAGAACCACGCAACGTGTGCAAGAAAGAATCGCGCTCGACAGCACAAGAAATGATCAGAGTACAACACAAAATATAAGAGAACAAAACAGGAGTCTGAGATATCATAGGGAAAGTCAAATAGCAGTGGGCTGGTCATGTTGCAATGATGTCAGACAACCACTTGACATCAGAACCCACAATATGGGTCTCTGGAGATTACAGACGAAACTGGGGCTGTCATAAAAGAGAAAAGATGGTGGGACGAATTAGATACGTTCAGGATACACTGGCTCAGTGACACCCACGACAGAGAGGCATCGGTAATCTTGGGGGAGATCAATGTCCGACGACAGATGCTAAAATGATGACAATGATGAGGACGACGACGATGATGATGATGATGATGACATTATTTACTATTAATAAATGATATAAATCATTCGCTTCTTGTGACTTCTTATTGCTCCTCAAAATGTTGCAGTAAAAAAAAAAGAAGCAAAGGGAAGCAACTAAAAACAAAGAGAATGCAATTTTGAAAAGCATTTCGTTGCTTCCTGTTCATTACCGAAACTCCTCGTATTTTATCGCGACCCTTTAAATCATCAATCGAAATTAAAATTTTCGATGCTGATTTTCGATACTCCAAACTGAATTTAGTATTCCCCTTTTCCCATGGTCTATCCTTATTCTCCCTCTGAATATTCCGACTTGGGGATCCGGGAAACATCGACAGGAGATAACATTCCACTCCTTCCTGTTGACACTTGCAACTTCTGTCCAAGATGTGTTGAGGACAAGGAATAATAACTGTCGCCTGGAGCTAACCCTGGAAACATTATGAGAATAGTTTATGCTTCCCAGAGCAACAGTGGACCTCTTCATTACAGAATAGATCTAACCTAGCCTTATTGTTACCCCTCTCTTTGCGGTTACATCTTCCCTATCTTCCTCTCTCTCCATCCCTCTTTTATAGATTACTCTCCCTTTTGGATGTTCTCTTGAGACAATCCTTTTCATATTTTCGTGTAATCTATTCTTTGACAGAAGGCGCCATTGCTAGCCTTCTTCGACCGGTCCTCTAAGTCGGGCACGCGTCCAAGGTAAACCGCTACGAAGCGAATTTCTTTCAATTACGCCATCAAAATACACCGATGCGTGAAGAAGTATTACGCATAATGTAATTTCGTCGCTATCCGCTTCTGTTGTTCAATGATCGGAATGGTCTGAAGCGAGTAGAAATGGTTTTGAGTTAGTTGATTGAAGCCAAGCTTCGGTCTGTTTCAACTGAAACAGCTGCCCATCCACTTGCCTGCCCGCCTGCCTAGAGGACATTTTCCGCTTTCCCCTCTCTTCCTGTTTGCAGAATCTCTCAGTGGACTTAATCTACGTTTAGTCGCTGATTTCTAGTCTCATTCTTCCTCTTCGGGAGGTACAGGTGATCTGAGTGGGTAACGGTACGGAGTAATTGATTCAACGAGCCGAGTTCAAACCTCAGTTTGGATAGTTCATGTTCACTTTGCATTAATGACCCTTGGGGAAAGCATAAATCGATCTCTTTCCCCCTCCAACAGATATGGGTAAAATAGCAATAGGTAAAATGAGTGAAGCCTATAAGTCTATTTCATATATCAAAAACGTACTGATTAAGTTGTAATATCAGATTTAGAGCCCAAACAAGGACGTCTGAAATTATAGCCAGTGTAAGTGTACCACTTCTTTATCTTTAAAAACACCCCTTTTTTTCCTTTCCTACTTTTTCTCACCTGGAATTTTTTCTTTACGTTTTAGTTCATACCAACCTACCTATCTGAATACCTACAACTACCAACTAATCAACGGTGTGGATATAGCT
>OY735217.1:12098028-12210528 GCA_963457665.1 Thysanoteuthis rhombus
TCTCATAAACATACGGCATCTTTCTCGCTTTTCTGTTTCTTCCTCGCTTATATTGGATTCAACAATTTGCATTTTTCCTCTTTTCCCTCATCAAACATAGCGTCCATTCTCTCCCTTCTCGTCCAGTTTATTATCACCGTTGTCTTTCTTTATGTATTGCCAGAAGCCGTCAACCAGAACTGTCACTAAAACTGTCGAAATAGGTTCGTTCAGTTTTTAAGTAGGTCTGGCTGGTTGGCTGGCTGGCTATGTATGTATATAACATGTGTAGGAACTGCACCAATGTAGCTAAAGGGCTGACAATCACAGCATTCCCACATTTCGTCTATATATTCTTTTTTTTTTGTTTACTAAAATTCCATCTAAATATGCTTTTGAGTGCAGGGAGGTTCAGTTTGCAATGTAAGTGTATGCTAAATTGGTCACTAGTTTCTATTTACTCGATTTTTCTTTTAATTTCTGACTTTTAGGGATTAGTGGTCTACGAAAATCGAAAGAAATAACTAATTCATTGATCACTCCTTCCAACGATTGTTTGATTGATCACCACCAACATAGGTCATATAACAGTTTCTATCGAGTGATTAACCAGACTGTTTTCCTTCGTTTCTTCCTCATTCTTCCTCTCCTTTTATCCTGTTATCTTTAGTAATTTATCTTATATTCGCTTTGTCTTTCTTTATAGACATTCTTGTTTTCATTGCAGTTTTTCTTCAGTCATTTTGGCAGATCTAAACATTTTGTTTTTTTTCAATTATTTATCTTCCATTCATAGTTGTTTTTCTTCTCAATACATTTTTTTCTTTCTCACTCTCATCTTTTCTTTCTTTTCTTCCTCTTTTCAAAATATCTATCGTCTCACTCCTTCTGGCCCTTTATTTTTCATTAGAAGTTTTCCTTTAAAAAAGATTTTTCCAACACTTGGATGCCTTATGAATATCTTTCTTACACACCTTCCGTCTATCTTCTCAGTCTCTCTGTAATTCATTCTTCATCTTTCTCTCACCCTCCCTTTCTGGTCATTTTTCCCCACGTTTACATCCTTCTGCGCTTCGTCATCATCTATTCTTCCCTTCTTTGCTTCTTTTTCAGAACCTCTTCGCCTTTCTTCTCCCATCTTTTCTCTCTTCCTTCTTTCTTTCAATTGACTAAAAATCATGTCTTATTTTGTATACTGTATTCGTTCATTCGTTTTCAACTATTTCTTCTTCTCTTCTTTTCTTTCTTTCTTTCTTTCTTTCTTTCTTTCTTTCTTTCTTTCTTTTTTTTCTTTCCTTCTTTCTTTCTTTCTTTCTTTCTTTAAGTCCATCTTAAATACATTCAGTATTCTTTCTCCTTACACTTAATTACCCCAACTGCCTCCTTCCATCAACCCTTGTTTTTCTTTCTCCTTTTCTCTATTTCACTATTTCTTCCCCCACCTCTGCCTTCGCGCTTTTTTTTTCAATCTATTTCTAGCGCGCTCTCAACCCATTCAACCAAACACTTGCTCGCCCATTCTTCATACGTCAGCCATTTTTCTGCATGTCTTCGTACAGAACTCGTAAAACAGCGCAAAATAGAGTTCGGATTCTCAGCACATCTGAATGTATTGTTGCTGAATCTTTAATAATACATATTCCTATTGTTGGCGACTCAAATGCAGACAGCACTAATCATAAGGACGCATGCGCAAGTACAGGAAAGTAGGCGATGAGAAATACATGTGACTGTACATATATTTTATATACATTTTGTGTGTTAGCGCGCAATATATATATATATATATATATATATATATATATATATATATATATCATATTTATCATATTCTTCATTCTGCAAAGGAGAAAAGAAATTGTGATTTTCTCTCAGTGTTTCTTTCCTTGAGGAAAATATTTCACGCCTTAGGTTTTACAATATTTTAACATGGCGTACACAATAATATGGCATGCACACGCACACGTACACAAACACTCAGGTATAAAGATGGATTTATGCTACTTTCAACACGCTGCGATAAACTATTCCCAACCCTGTTATTGAAAGGAAAGCATGAACATACAAATAAATGAATTTTTATCCGTAGAATAATAAGAATATCTATATATTTGCTCACAAAGACCACTATACTATAAAATGACACGTACACACACACACACACACACACATATATATATATATATATATATATATATATATATATATATATATATATATATATATATATATTCTTACTATTCAGCTGAACAGCAATCATTAACGTAAAGGCCCAAATAACTGCCTTGACACCAGATTCTTATTGCATTTATCTGCGATCTATATCTGCTCTCTTTCTATCTTTTCAACACTTACAATTATATTATTAAGAAATGGATATATGATCCACAACAAATGATTATATTATACCATATATCTTATATATTTATTATATGGGAACTCTGCTTGAAAGTATCTTCCGTTATCCTTTATTACGCGATGTATCCTTTGACATGTAAATAGAGTAACAATTCCAGAAAATGGGGCAGCTGAACGAATCGAACCTGTGACCGATGAGGTAGCAGTTTTAACGTAGCGTTGCTCGAACCAATGAGCCAAACAGCCATCGGTAATACAAAGGCACAAAAGAAATGTGACCGTCCGTGGAGAAGGCATTTTGATGTTACGTATTAGAATAAAACACCAACAAAAGATTCTTGCACAGGAGGCCTACAGTTCGATACATTATTGGACCAACCTCCAATCGATGATACCAGTGTATAGGCTTCGATATACGAAAGGAATCTATTATGAGTGCATTTAGATGCTGATAAATACGGCATCCAATCATATTTTATAAAAATTAAAAAAGGCTAACATGAAAAATGCAAATTATATATATATATATATATATATATATATATATATATATATATATATATATATGTATGAATGTATGTATGTATGTGTGTATATATATATATGTATGTATGTATATATATATATATCTGTTTTTGCTTTCAAAGTAAAGCATTTGATGCTGATTTTGTTTTCTAACTAATGTTTTAACTGCTAAAAAAAGTACATATATGTACCTAAAACAACAACCTTTCTCGAAACATGTTTAATATAGTAATTCATCCATTTGTAAATTAATTAATTAACAAATAAAATCTCCATATACATTTACTCCTAAGGTTGCCTCATTCACAATTGTTTATACAGACACATACACCCCCCCACACACATATATATGTATATATATATATAGAGAGAGAGAGAGCGAGCGTGAGTGTGTGTGTTATTGGGAAACAGATATATGATCGGGCAGAAAGATCATAAATTGCTTTATATTCTATTCTTATTCTTATATTTGATCCCCAGAGATCGCACGCAAAAATATAGCCGATAGAAAGCAAAATGAGCTACACAAATTCAGAAAATATTGGTTCTGCAATGCCATAAAGGGGTCTAGTGAATTTTGGGGAAGGTCTATATCAAAGAGCAGACGCTAAAAGGCTGATGCTGAGAAAGGGGGAATGAATATACCACAGTAATACTTGTGTATTGGACTAGTTAGCCAACAGTTAAATTTATGCAAAGGGGCATGTACATCTACATATCTATTCAGCATAGTTACTTACCGGTGGCTCACTGAGGACCAACCCCACTCGCTATGTTTACATTGTACATGTTCATATATTCACATGAGTGCGTGCGTGACAATAGGTAGTTTTAAAATTTTAAAGATACGGTTAAACGTAAATGTGAGCATATATATATATATATATATATATATATATATATATATATATATATATATATATATATATTACTACTCTCCGTTAATACCCTTATGGAGAGTGTCACAGGGTTAGGTACACACAGGTAGGTTTTAGTAATACCAACTTCAGGCTTACCAGGCTTCCTACTGCTTGTGGCACCAAGTATTCCCTAATGGTCATCCATCCTGGTACTGATCAGTCAACGTTGCGCAACTTTGTTGATCTTACCAAATCCAGTGCATCAAACATTTTTTGCCATGATCCTTTAGCCCTTGGGTAGAGTTCACTGAGAATTGAGTACCATTTTCGGGGGTATGATTCAATGGTGGATCAAAACCAGAGGCAAGCACTGGGCAACAGCGATTGTTGGGTGCAAATATTGATATTTTTTCATTTGGACGTAACTAATATTAAAAAAAAAGCATGAGGAGATAAGCAGAGAACAATACTCTGCATTTACAAAGACTAAGACGGATTTATCGAGGTTGATTGCTATAAATGATCTATTGTAAACGGGAAAAAAAAATCAAAATGCAGTTATGGTATGTTTCCAATATGTGGGTCTGTGTTTACATATTCAAGATACGGCAAATTTTTGGTAGAACAAGCTCAACCATCAAGAATAAGAAAATCCTGCTGGTGCTAAAAAGGGTCTATAAACCCATCCTCCTCCCGATTTTCACCTACGGAGCTGAAACATGGAACTTGAACAAGATATCACGTGCAAAGCCATAGCCAACGAGTTCAGTAAATACTGACTCCGCGTCGACCATAATAGAGACGTCTGGCGAATCTTCGGGAAAGAGCTTGTCAAACGACAGACCTTAAAAAACCGAGGATGAGAATCATGTGTACATATCTTTTAGTAAGTATCTATCTACAGTGATCCCGTCCTCATCCGTCTCAGTATATTCACAGCTACCTACCTATCTATCTATCTATCTAACTACGTAGGTAGATAAATATGTTTACCATGGCGGAAAAGCATAGATGTTGTATAACAGCATAGTTGATTTCTCAAAAAATCTCATGTATCTTTGGGAAATAGACGAGAGAGAAATAAGAAAGGAATTACGATGAGAAATAATTGATAAAAATAGATAGATGAGAGGAAGGAAGATGAACGGAATATGTAAAAAAAAAAAGCATGTTATGCTCGTTCGAAATCGGGAATTTGCATTCAGCAACTGCTTACGCGATGTCTAGATTTGTATTGGAATTTCTCAGCATTTATTCCGTGTGGTTGTTCAAACAAACTGTTACCTTTCCAGTTGAACATTTGGGAATTGGCAACCGTAATTACTTTCAGCGCAAATCTTCTACCTGCCAGTCTCAATAAATCGTTTCATGTATGTTTTCCTCTCATATTATGTACAAACTTGAAAAAAAAACATTCATGCTAACTTTGATTCTGTCTTTCTTCAACGCAGTTTGCACATATTTCACTCTCTCTCACTCTCACTATCCATCTATCTCTATCTCTCTGCCTATATATATATACACACACACACGCACACATACACACACACACACATATATATATACAGAGAGAGATAGATGCATACATGTTTTTATAAATGCCTTTCAATGATAGCATTTTGCTTATATATCTCTTAAACAATATGGTCATAACTTTTACAGAACGTTCATATATCACAGTTTGTTTGTATCTATTTATCTATAAATCTATATTTCTATCCTTCTATCAACCAATCGATCTATCTATCGATCTATCTATCTATATATCTATCTATATGTGTGTTTATATATATATATATAGAGAGAGAGAGAGAGAGAAAGAGAGAGAGAGAGAGAGAGAAACATGCATATACACACTGCTCAAACATACACACACACACACACATATATATATATGTGTGTATGTGTGTATATGTGTGTGTGTGCGTGTGTGTACTCTTGTAAGCTTCACATCTTTGAACACAAAGCATTAAATACTTTTTCATTTTTTCTTGGTCACTTCAGTCATGCATTTCCTAAATTCTATCAATGCAACTGTTTCAGGAATTCTGAAAACAAAACGACCATATTAACATGGTACCGCACATATAAACACAGACACACATACATACATATACAAACACACACACATATACATACATACGTACACACACATATATGTATATCACTTATTCATGCTTTCCAATCTTCATTCCTATCAGTACCTTTGTTCATATACCTCTATAGAGGTATGTTCATATGTAGCACAGTAAAATCACCTGTAACGGTCAATTCACATGTATGCATATATGTATGTATACATCTTGTTTGTATACATCTATTTCAATCACATCTATTTATATCAGTCTGTTCATATCTAACAAAATCAATTCATACCAATCTTACTTTTTCTCCACTCATTTCACACACACACACACGCTATATATATATATATATATATATATATATATATATATATATATATATATATATATATATATATATCTACGTATGTATGTATGCGTGTGTGTGTCTGTCTGTCTGTCTTTGTGTGTGTGTCTGTGTGTCCGTATGAGCAAACCTACATACATAAACACATGTACAAATGTATATTTATACATATAGTGGTCTCACTTTATCTGTCAATCTTCGCCTATTTTTGCATTCATTACGCAACACGAGCCACAAACAAATTACCAAGGCAGACAAACATTTTTTTTTTCCAAATCTTTCTTTGGAACTTAATTGTTTTCTTCCCCGAAATCCTTGCATCTTGTTACACAAAAACAACTACTTAACACTCATCAAGAAAAGAAACACTGTCGGAACTATAATTGTCCGATTCCACCTAAAAATAACTGGGAAAAATCGCTGAAAATAGACAAGAATGCATGGCCCGAACGATAAGACTATAAAAAAGTGTTTTGAAAAAAGAGGGAGGCGATCACAAGGTCACAGTGGTAGTGTTGAAAGAAGAAGAAGAAGAAGAAGAAGAAGAAGAAGAAGAAGAAGAAGAAGAAGAAGAAGAAGAAGAAGAAGAAGAAGAAGAAGAAGAAGAAGAAGAAGAAGAGGAGGAGGAGGAGGAAGACGACGAAGAAGAAGAAGAAGAAGAAGAAGAAGAAGAAGAAGAAGAAGAAGAAGAAGAAGAAGAAGGAGGTGGGTTTAGAAAAAAGCTCATGAGGGTGGAAGCAATTGAACAGAGAGAGGCAGAGAAGCCAATGTAGATGTTTTTTTCCATTTTTAAAAATCTGGGAATCACTCACAGATCTCAATAGGCAACACTGGAAGAGAACAGGTAAGATATCCATTACACTTTTGGATAAAAGAAAATGCATTTTGTGAGCTGGGCTTACTGTATTTAATCTGACTGTCTTACTATAACAAATAACGAACATTGAAACCATTGCTCCACAATGTAAACAGCCATGTAGGTTTTCATTAAACTTATTCCGACCAGGAGTATAAAACACCGGCTGGGAATAAAACTTAGTTTGAATACAGGTCTAGTTAGTCACTTGATAGAAATCGCTACATGATCAATGTCTCTTGGTAGCATCGCATGTTAGGGGTAATCAATTAAAAATTGGGAAAATGGGTGACCAATGGATCAATTACTTTTTTAGCTTTTTGTTGGACAGAGATCACTAAAAAAAAGGGTCTTAATTTGAAATAAACAGATAAATAAATAAACGTTGCACTAACGGATTAATTTAGCATAAACTTTCATTGCAAATTGAATCCATCATTAAAAAAATCCTACTGAGAAAGAGGGATGTTTTCAAAAAAACACTATATATATCTATATCTATCTATTTATCTATCTATCTATCTATCTATCTATCTATCTATATCTATATCTATATCTATATCTATATATCTATATATATACATATGATAAACTGTAGATGTTTGAATTTTCAGCCCCCTAGCCCGATTGGTGTGGCTTTTACACGTGATACATACGTACATACAGAACTAGACAGACAGTCAGACAGACAGACAGTCCAACTTGAAAACTAGATATAGATGTTGACAATCTTAGCGACAAATTTGGTACACAGTTTCTTATGACAATCTGAGAGACTAATTCACTAATGATTGCTCCACATATCAATCAATTTTAGCCTATTCTGACGTAAAGTGATTAGCATAGAGAACTGATCGAAGAGGAAAGTCACTACAATAGTATGTGTGGTTAGTTTGCAATTCATTGCTCGGTAAGTAGGAATGAACTTTGTCCTGAAAGTACCAAACCATTTTGAAATTCTCTGAAGGGAGTGGATGCATACCTTACTGAGCGCCTATCCTACGGACCGGAAATCCCGCTGCTCGGAATGAGACTCCAAGATTAGATTTCTCGTCCCCTAATAAGGAAATCCGGTTTTCGCCAATCGGAAACCTCAACAGGTGGAACTGTTTAGTCACAATTCAAATTCAGCTTAGATTTTATTTATTTTTGGTATCAATTTATTCTTTTTTTGTATGGTTTCACCTCCAAGTATCACATTTTGTTTCATCTCTGTCCGGACCGAAGAACATGTTTAGTTTAAATATGTGCTAAATTCTATCGTCCAGAACTGATATCTAGTTTTGTTCGTTTTTTTTTTTTGTCTTTGTTCTTGTTCTCCATACTTTCTAATCTGTATTTTCGTCAACCCTTCCCCCATAACTTCAATTTTATTTGATTTTGATTGCCCTTTTTTTCACATTTTTCATTCTTTCTGCTTTTTTCCCCCTCTTTCTCTAGTATTTTACTTTGTCTTTCTATACTTTTTCCTTTTTGTTTGTTTGTTTGTTTGTCATTTTTTCTATTCTTTCTTCTTTTATCTCTTTTTTTCTTTCTTCGTTTTTTCATTTTCATTTTGGTTCCCTCACTTCCAACGTTCAAGTGTTTTGTTCATTCTTATCTCTTTCATTCTTCTGATTTTCAGCACACTTTTTCATTTCGTTTATCTATTTACTTTCTTTCTCTCTTTCATTCTTTATTTTTTTCTCACGTTTTTCTTTCCTATTTCCTCATTGCTTATGATACTCTCTCCTTTCTCTTATGACCTTTTCTCTGATCTCTTTCTTTCTTTCTCTTTTTCATTCTTTATTTCTTAATTCATTTCTTACTCTCTTTTTCTTTATTTCCTTCCTCCTTATTCCCTCCCGTCTCCGACTTTCACCTCCAATCATTCATTTCTATTCTTTTTATTTATTTTTCCTATCCTCTTAATGTACATTGTCGTTTGAGACTTCTCTATCTCTTTCTCCCCATTATTTTTTCCCCTTCCCTGTCACATTTTTTTAATCATTTGTTCAATCTTTTTTATTTCTATTTCCCTCCCGATTCTTTCCTTGTTCACTTTCTTCTTCTTTCCTGTCCTCAAATGTCTTTCTCATTCTGCCAAAAGTTATCTTTCTAAACTCTATTCCGTCTCTCGATTCATTTTTCTCACCTGTTAAAGAAAGTTTCTTCTACTTCATCTCCCTCTCGGAACGTTCCTTCGTCTTTTGTTGTTACTATTTTCACATTTCAGCACATTCACTTGCCTCTTTATTCTCAATCATCATCATCATCATCATCATCATCATCATCATCATCATCATCATCATCATCATCATCATCATCATCATCATCATCATCGTTGTACTTTATATTCTATGTCGTCCTGCTTTTTTTTCTCTTTCTTTTCTTCATCTTCTTCTTCTCTCTTTCTTCTTCTTCTTTGTTTATTCTTCTGCTTTTTTCTCGTCTTTTTTTTCTTCTTCCCAACCATTTTTCATTTTCTCCACGACTTTACGCCACTATATTGCATTGTGAGAAACAGTAACTACTTCCGGATAATATCAGTTATTAGCTGCGTTTTAAGAAAAAAATAATACTGTCTTCTTCTTCTTTTTCCTACTTCGAGGTTAAATGACCGAGTGTTTAATATTCTAGTCATGCCAGAGGGAAGAAATATCTTTGGTGATTTTAGAACAAAGAGAGGGCAATTCCGTGGAAATTATTCCAGAATAGATCTTCTTGAATCTTGAAAAGCCTAAAAAGTCGAAATTTAGTTAAAAAAACAAAACAAAACAACAGTTTAAGCTTGTGTCACTTTTTTTGTATTGAGGTGTGAAAAATTCGTCTGTCATTTCCAAGGAACATATTTCATTTGTTTCCTCAACATTTGATCCCAACCTCAGACTTACTAAGTTTGTCAAGGTCACACTGATATTGACGGAGGGATGTATTTATAGTATACTTATTGGCATACTTACTCGAATATATTTTGCTTATGCATGCATACATACATCTACAAATATATACATACATACTATAATTCATGCATGTATCGGCTATATTTGCATAGATTTTTTTTTATTGTCATGGATAATGTAATCAAATGGTTATTGTAAGAAGAATAGAGTAATTCCGAGTCCTCCCGCTGCTTATCTGTCGGCTAATGTTATCAGTGAATTTCTGCTATCTAAAAGACGGAGTCCCAAAATGATTATAATAAGTACCGTACTCTCTATATTCTGATACGCATGAACGTCAGCCTTTATGTATGTATTTATGTACAGATATATATTGTTAAGACACCAGATGGATTTAAGGTAAGAAGAAATCAAGCCAAGGATCACACTAGGTTGGTTAGTTTTTGACTTGGCAAGTTTTTGACTTTCAAGAATAAGAAAATCCCCCAAAAAGAAGTGTATATAACCAATGTATCCTACCGATGGTCACATATAGAGCTGGAAGATGGACCCTGACCAAACGATTGGCCCTCAAGCTGAGAACCATGCGACGTTCCCATGAGAGAATCACGTGGAGGGATCACATGACAGCACAGTATATTATAGAAGAGACAAGAGTTGGGGGCCATCATAGAAACTCCTAGAAGACTCAAATGGCAACGGGTTGGACATATGGCAAGAATGGTTGATAAGTGCTCGATATCACGACTCAAAACGTGGATCACGAGGGATCTAGTGCAAGGCTGTGGTCGACAGAAAGTGAGATTACGTGACAAACTTGATAAATTTTGAAAGTACTGGCTCCACGATGCCCATGATAGAAAACTCTGGCGAATCTTGGGAATAGTACATGTCCAACAACAGACGCTAATAGACTGATGATGATGGTGATGATGGTGATGATGATGATGATGATGATGATGATCTGAATTGAATATTCACGTAGATTTTGATATATCTACATACACCATTTTCTGTATTACATAGCATTCGTGATTACTTCGCTCTGCACTATTTGGCTGACAAAGTTTATGTAGGAACGGTCAGCTTTTGGAAAGCAGAGAGGACCTATATACATATTGACGAGCAGGTGCTGTAAATATGTATATTTATATATATATATATATATATATATATATATATATATATATATATATATATATATATATATATATGTATATATATATATATATATAGCTTGTTTATTTATTTTATCATACCATATGTTTTCTATTTCATTATTTACGTCCTACAAACTGTTTTGGAAGATAAGTAGGCGTAAAAGGGGGAGGTAGTGAGAAAGAGAATCCAATTAAATGTTGAAAGCTTTCTTTAACTTTGAAGGTTTGAGCTGTTAAGTGTAAGCGCATACACACTCACATAGATACATATATGTGTGTGTGTGCATATATATATATATATATATATATATATATATATATATATATATATATATATACATATATATATATATATATATATATATATATATATATACATATATATATTGTAGTTTTTTTTAAACAATAAAGTATTCAAATGCCTACGGCATTTTTCAAGAGGAGGGAGCCACCTCATGTGGGATAGGATTCATTAGAAAACATACACACACACACACACACACACACACACGCACACACACATATATATATATATACATATATGTGAATAATGAGAGACAGAGACTGAGAGAAAGAGGTATGTGTATACGTCTTGTCAGTCCACTGAATATCAGGCAATTCAAAATATCTAAGGAACTGGTTGATCAAGTGGACCGGGACTAATTGGTACAATGGCTTTAAGTCCTTTGAAAACTAATTCTTTCAAACGGAAATATGACCAGAAGTTAAAATAGGAATCAGATTCCCTGCGGATAGGTCGTTTAAATCTGAAACATTCAAGTATTTTTTATATCATCATTGAAACATCTGGGAAAAAATGTACCAATCTACCCAGCCATTAGAGATAGTTGGTTGAATTTAATTGAATATGTTAATCCTCACGTCAGTAGGTGTAGATACGATTGATATATTGTTATAATTGAGAAATGCCAAACTTTAATCAACATTGAGAAACGTATTGAGTAAAAAGTGAGATTTTACGAACAAAATGTCCACTTTGTAGAACAAGCGGATTCGTTTGTGTGTGTACATCAAAAATACATCGTAATAAGATAAAAGATGAAGAAAAGAGCAATGAGAAACAAAGGACGAATTCAGAGAATTGATTGAAGTTAGTTTTGTTATTTATCCGCTTCGATGGCATACTATTACAGCGTACCAAGTAGCTCACCACACAATGTACTAACAAACCCTAGACCTGGTTTTTCTTTACATTCTATTTCGATAAATAGTTCTGACAATACAGTAGTCAGTAGTGTGTATACTGTTTATTGCTGCTCCTCATAAACAAAGGCTACGCTCTCAACAACGGTAAAATACACGTACTACGCACTCGTTTGTCAAAGTGAAAAGGTTACTTACCAGGGAGAAAGAAAAAAAAACCTTGATCATACAAAACCTTTCACATAGAAACATGCAGGACCCAAACTTAGTTAAAAATGGCCGAAGCTTTTCTGCTCGAAATGAAACTAACATTCGTACCATCAACTGGTGAGAACGAAAATTATAGCTAGTGATCCAACCTGACCCAGTGCCAACAAGTCTCGGCCTCCCCTAACTTGGCAATCTATTGGATTGGACTTAACTATGCATGTGCGAGCAGACCCAACCTGTGCAATTTGTTCGATCGATGGTGATACTCTCTTCAGTGAGCATGTGTACTGTGCAACCATAGGATTCAAAATGACCCCCTCTGTCCATTGCACACGTCTTGTGGAGGGTTTTTTGTAGACTATTGCTTCAACTAACACAGGGTTCTCGCAACTTCATGCTTTTCCCAGCAAAGATTTTAGACTATGGGCGAGACAGCTGATGACAAGCCTGCAAAGAGAATTCGCAGACTAAATTTGCAGACGCTCTATGTACACCTCAGGGGAATCGGAGGAAGCTAATATGACATTGCCCTAGGTAGGTTACTTTTTCTTATAAAAGGAAATCTTTTCAAACAGTTTTTATAATCATTCCTGTCAGAATATATATCCATTTCTTATACATACACACATATATATATATATATATATATATATATATATATATATATATATATACATATGTATATATATATATGTATATATATATATATATATATATGTATGTATATATATATATATATATATACATATATATATATATATATATGTGTCTGTGTCTGTGTCTGTGTGTCTGTGTGTGCGTGTGTGTGTGTGCTTGTGTGTGTGTATTATTAAATATGATAGACAAGGAGCATCTTTTTGATTTTAGTAATATTTTCTCGTTTTCGTACGAGTGAACAGAAATATTATCCAAAAGATTTCCCTTTCGGCAGCACGATCTGCCATTTTAAATATCGAGCTGGATTTGGTATCATGGTGGAATTGAACCCCGTTTAATATTTTCCCTGTTCAGTTTTCAGTGTTAAATTCAGTGTTTGCAGTTTGCAACTTTTGTGTGTTTTTGTCTGTTGCTATTAACATCCAAGTTCTTGAATTCCGTAGTAAGGGGAGATTAGAGATTGTTCCGATTAATGGAGTTTTTGTAGTATAAAACGTATTCAAGTAATTAATCAATAAATTATTCAAATTATCAATTAATAATGATTTCAAAAAAAACTTTTATATACTTTTTCACTGTATCAGTAACTTGACTGAAAAGTATATCGTTTTGTGTGGAACTTGTTAACTCTTCGTTGTATATTTGGGCAGCAATTTTTTTTTCATGCCGATTTGATTGAAAAGAATTAACATTTTTGTCCGTTTAATCTCCTTGTACGTTTCGCCAGTTTTCAGATGATTTTCTCCATAACAAATGCGTAGGAGTGCATGCATTTGTATTGTATTATTTTTTTTTCATCCGATTTTTTAAGACCATCACAGGTCTTTTTCAAGTTTAGTTCCGAAGTTGCAGAGCTGAGTTTGTCCAAATATTTAGTTTTCAACGGTATTAAACATCTCGTGCTTGCTGCGTCACTTCTGTTCGTAGTAAATTATGGTTCCACTTAATTTATTGATACAAGTTATATTTTGATTATTGATAATTATTGTGTTGTTGTTTTGTGGGCATTTCATGATGGTGGCAGCTATTTCATACGAGATTTTGTTTATTTCGGATTGTGTAGCCTTGATCAGAATAACTTTTAATATTTGAAGTCTCTTTTTCTAGGAAGAATATTCGGGATATTTGTGTTTTCAATGGGCATATTGCAGATATCGTAGAATATTGCAGATATTGTGGCTTCATTATGAATGTTGGCAAATGGAAGTAATGTTAGCTTCTGCACGTAGTGGTTGTGTATCATTCATATATATATATATATATATATATATATATATATATATATATATATATATATATATATATATATATATATATATATATATATATATATATATATATATATATATATATATATATATATATATATATATATATATAAATATATATATATATATATATATATATATATATATATATATATATATATATATATATATATATATATATATATATGTTGTATCATTGGAGGTACGTTCTCCAAATGGCCATTCAAATTTGTGTACAACGTTAGCTTTCCGTTGTAGGGTTCCATTTGGTAAAGAGTTATCGGTTCGTAGAAGGGTCGAAGTTTCTTCGTTTACTCAATTATTTATTTTATCTATTTACATATTTTTTTTTCTTAAATTATAGTATTTGACGTTTATTAAGGTCGATGGTAGATACGTGTTTACGGAATATATTCTGTATTGCTTTCCACCTTTTAGGAGGTTAAACTACGTTTGGTTACTGCTATCTAAGTTGATGTCAGTATCTTTCTTTCGGTGATAGTTGTGTTATTCTTATTGATAGTTCGTAATGCTAGTTTAGTCTATTCCCTTACAATGTGGTTGGTGCGTTTGCTTAATGTTTTAAGTTCATTATAAAATATATTTTTAGAGGAAGTTGTTAGTTTTACACGGTTAATTAGATTTTTCTATTACTGCTTTTCATAAAGATAAGGGCATTCGCTGTTAGAGTTGAATTGGCGGGTGATAGTGCAAGCAGGATTTTTTCTTGAAGAGGTGATGAGGTTAGCGTTAATGGTCTCGATTAGTATATCTAGGATGGGAATTTTATGTTTGTTGTTAAGTTCATGAGCTGAACTATCTAGAGTGTGCAATGGTTGTAGAGCCTTCCCTTTTTTTTAAAGATTAATGGGATTGTCTTGTTCATGGAAGTCGATCTTGCTCGGCCAAAAGCTTGTCAACATGGAGTTATGCTTTGTTTGATTAGAAAAAATCGTTTTAGGATTTTATATTGGTTCATTGTCCAAAGTATATGCAGTGATCTAAATTCTTCAGCGCAACGATTTCAATTTTAGCCATTGAATATTTTTCTCAACATGATTATTGTACTTGTCAATTGTCTTACTGAAATTCATGCGGAGATCATCGTTTTTGCTTTCTTCATTCTGTTCGTCTTGTACCATCAATTTGAGATCCATGAAGTTCTCAACAAAATGTCGTCTGAAGCTACTCAGCTGTTCACCATCTATTCTTATTCCTTTATTTTCAAATTCTGGGTAATGGAAGATTACAGGCAGTCTTGAAGACGATGGGTGAGCTGGTATCACCTTGTTTTACCCTTTTTTGAGCAAAAAAGGCTCAGTTTTTTGTAGCCTGATAAATAAACTGCTGTATCGGTAGATATTTTAAAATACTTGGAATACATACAGGGTATCATCTTGTTGTATGATAGCATCAATGACCTAAAGGATTTCCCCTGAATGGAAGTCAACGATTGCTACAGCAAGTGGCATTTAATATTCTGCTGCTTTCTCCTCTAGTAGATTTACCGAACGGAGATGGCCAGAGTCTTCAAATGTTGGTTTTCATACAGTTTTTTTATGGTTTGGCTGGTGATCACTTTGATAAAAAAATTGCAGATGTAGTCATGTTAGCTTATTGGCCTGTTGTTGTTAAGATATTTTGGTGTCTCTTTCTATACAACAGCATTATGATTGCCGTGTTCCAATCTTCAGTGATTTTACTTTGTTTGTGGTTCGAGTTGAATAAAATGGCTTGTTTCCTAGTGATAACTTCACCGGCTTTTTTGAGTTATCAAGTCCTGGGGCTTCTTTTTTGTTTGTTTGATGACTTGCTTGTCCTCTCACGGAGTTACGTCAGAGAAATCTTCGAGCTTCATATTCTTGAATTGTATATCTAGTTCATTGATCTGTGTCCTTTGTCAGGAGGTATACAGATTTTTGTAGAATTCCTGGGGTAATTCGATAATTCTGCCGCTATCTGTTGTTTTGTCTCCATTTAGTTCGAGTAATCTAGTTATTTGTGTCCTTCTTGTACTGAGTGTTTTCTGCAATTGAATTGAATCCCTGACATTTTTTGAGAATTATTTTGGATAATTACTGTTGCGTATCTCCTCTTCATTTCTCTTGGAAGGATCTTCTGGGAAAACGCAGAAATCCCAAGCCCCCGACAACAACAAGAGAAAGCTTGGTTGCTTCAATCCTTTCTCACTTCTATGACTCTAAAGGAAGCATATACATGCAAAAGAGGATTACCCTCTTTTGCATGGATATGGTCCCTTTGCAGTCATAGAAGTGAGTTCATTCAGTGCAGGCTAATTGTTATGTTCTTAAAACTATAAGATTGATACGCTGAGAGAGAGGAATGAATAGTCGTTTATGTTTTGTATGATCATTTCAATGGTTTCTGTAACTGATACATTTGTCAAAGGAGACCAGAACTTCATTGTTAGGCTCTTGTGAAGGTTGTACTTGAATTATTTCATTAGTAGAATGCACACTGTATTTATAAGGTAAGTATTGCTGGAGCTGGAGTGGTAAATAAATACGTGGGCCATTTGGGCGGAGAAACATATTCTTAGAATTCTTGACGTTGGTTCCTGATTGCTCATCTAAAAGAATCACTTCCATTTCCGCGTGAACATTTTAACGCAGATCCGGAAAGATATTTTATTGTTTTTTTTTTCTCTTTCTTTTCACAGTTTTCTTTTCTTCTCCGGAGTTTCATTCGTTTTAAGTGCCCTGGGCATGAGATTAAGCCTGACTCGTGGCAATTTGAATGTTCCTCGCCATCTCTCTTGGCAGTTTCTACACTGCCCCTCCTGCAACAAATTCCTTCTTGACGCTAAATGCAGACCAATAAAATCCACAGTTGAGCACACGCACTCATACATATTTGCACTCACTACACAGCCCTTAACTCACCTTGAAGCATGTGGTATTTATTTGCCCGTCTCCCCTTTGGATGGAACGTGGCAAAGGGTTACTTTTTTTTTCTTAGTAGGACCCCACGCACTTTAACGCGATGCTTAGCACGTATAGCGAAATCTGAAATTCCCCTTGGCGCATTACAAGGCTATTCTCTTAGCCCTGACCCTGATATAATGTTACTTGAATAGGGATTTATGTCCCCTGGAACTATATGGCGAACTACCCTGGGATTAAAATGGAAGGAGCGTGTATCAGTCATCAACACATGTATAAGCATAATTGAAATGAAAAATATGTATTATGGTGCATTGTCGAAGTCCGGCTAGATATTATGATTCTTCAGTTTTGGGGTCTGTGTGGCATATTAGTGGGCTATGTATGTACCATGCATAGAGGCTGCGCAGATAGAACACGATCCTGAATCTATTGGTGCAGCTCGTGAGGATGATAGACAGCTGAAAAGTTAAACATTTACTACCTATTAGGTGTAGAAGAACAATTCTTTTTTCCAACGACGAATGCATAAGGTATGAAATGTGAACATCCACCAGGATATTTCTCTTATAAACCTAATATTATCATAAATTGCATTGTATTACATTGAAACTCTTAAAAATGGTATCTCGTAATTATACGATTAAGATATCACTTGGCTTAAACAACGTAAATAGAATAAACAATAAAAGAGTATGGAGTTGCTACAAGAAATCGAACCAGCAACCGATACGGTAGCTGCTTCAACATAGCGTTGCTCTCATTATTGAGCTGAACAGCTGCTGGTAATGCAAAGGAACAAATAAGCGTTTCCTTATTTGTTCATAGTATTTACGTTGTCTTGGCCAAGTGATATATCAACCATGTGATGACAGGAGATCATTTCAAATAAGAGTTTCACAATGATATAACGCAATTTATGATCTTTCTGTCGGATCATATACCCATTTTTGAAATGTATATACATCAAAGGCGATCAAACTGTGTCTGTGGTAATTCAATGAGCTCAAAAAAATATGTTGATTGAGTCCCTTTTCTCATTAACCTTCATACTAAAGGTTTTAAAAATTTCAAGCTTTACCATATGCTAAATACAACACCACTTTATTAAAGCATATGTGCAATGTGGATATTTGGAACAATTCTTAACTTTATTGGGTCCGAATTCAGGATTTCAAATAGTTAAAACCAAAATCAGTCAAGGTTTTGAAATCATTTGATATATAGATGTATAAAGCATTCCTATAGCAGAAAAACGCGTGTAAAGTATATATATATATATATATATATATATATATATATATATATATATATATATATATATATATATATATATATATGTGTATATGTGTGTGTGTGTGTGTGTGTAGATAGATGGATAGATAGATGGATAGATAGATAGTTTTCTTGAATATGATATCATAAGCTTGTTCACGTGCAGTCTGAGGTGAAAACCGATACAACTGATTAAATATTAACATGGGTAAACACTCAATAAAATGACACAGATAATGTGTTACATCTATTGTTATACTTATTGATAATGCATCACCAAATACTTCGTTTTTGTAACCTGCGTGTTTAAGCCCTTTGTTTTAGAAAAATAATAATATGTAGTATAACCTAACATCCATATACAATACAGTATTATAATACTCTGTAGAAAGCAACAAACTACTATTATTGAGACACAATGAAATAAATGGATCCATGTAATAAAATCATAGCTGGTGGAGGGGTTGTTTCATCAACTCTACTGTGGAGCCATATTGATCTAACTGCGATGATCCGAACAATAACGAATCACACGTAGTACCATAATATATACTAGCGTGTAAACAAAATAAAAAACAGAAAAAAAAACCTGACAACTAGTTGACTGAAATGACATGATTTTTTTAATGTTACATTCATACATCTACAGTTTAAATTTGTAAAGCTTTCTCTCTCACTCTCTCTCATAAATACATATGTGTGTTGAGAAATGGATACATGATCTGACATTATGATTATAAATTGAGTTACATTGATTTGAAACTCTCATATGAAATCATCCCCCGTTAAAAGTCAATGAATATATCATCTGGCCAAGAAAAGGTATAGAGAATGAGCAACTACATGAAATGGCATGGCTGTACGAAACAAACCTCCAACCGATATGATAGCCACTTAAACATAGCGTTGCTTTTACCATTGGGCTGAATATGATAAGCATATAACTTGATATCATTTCAAAAAAGTGTTCCAATATGATATAACGCTATATATATATATATATATATATATATATATATATATATATATATATATATATATATATATATATATATATGTAAAGAAATTGATTCATAATCCGGATATCTGTGAATACATTATATTTCCATTTATATCATGTTGCTAAACTGAGAATGAGTCGCACGAGCTAGACGATGTAAGTAAAATAAACAATTAAATAAAAATGGGACTGCTGCAGGAATCGAACTTGAGACCGATCAGATTGCCACTTAAACGTACAATCACTTTTAGCCATCTCATCTTATTCATTTATTGTGTATGTCTGCACTGTTGTCGTTTGCTTCTTTTTTTAGTCTTTTCCCACTGTCTAGGCTGAATGACTCATTCTCCGTGTATCCATGGGAGATCATTTCCAAAAACTTTCATATATAAATATGTTTATTGCATTCAAATGAATAAATAAATGAATAAATGTATATATATATATATATATGTACATATACACATATATATATGTTTGTGTGTGTGTGTGTATATGTGTGTATTAGTGTTTGAAGCTGAAGAGCTTTCTAGACTATATATATATATATATATATATATATATATATATATATATATACTTATTAGTTTAGGCTCAACTGCACAATCCTTTCAACATTTAATTTTATTCTTATTTTCTGATTCTTGTATCCACCTCCTCTTGATACCTACTTATCTTCCAAAATAGTTCATAGGGCGTAAATCATCGAATAGAAAACATATGGTATGATAAAAGAATTTAAATGTACACGTACACACAATATATATATATATATATATATATATATATATATATATATATATATATATATATATATATATATATATATATATATATATATATATATATATATATATATAAAGATACTTAAGTGTCTACCACAACCAATGAGTATTGCGTAGTTGCCAGTTCATTTGGAGAAACTGCTACCACCAACATAAGTACATACTTTAAAAGGTTAAAAAAAAGGGGTTGGATTTAGTAATGTTGAGAAAGAAATTGGTGAAGTAACTTCGAAAATGGAGTACACTTTGGGGGTTGGTCATCGTCTGGGAAACGTCATCCATCATGGTGTTTCGTGTCTCAAGTTCTCAACGGATTCCGTTATATTTTAATGGCTGTAATGTAACAAATAAAATAATATTTTTCTTTATGTTTTTGTCGCTTTCTGTCCAAGTTTCTTTTGGTTATACATTCTGCATTGCTACCTGGAGATACGCTTTTATCGTTGTTTTTTCTTGCGAAAAATCTGAAAAAAATATATTGGACACGTTAGTTCAGCTTTAACTATTAGCCTGACACTTCCATGGGGAGTTTGTGTCTAAATTGGACCCTTGGATTCCCCAGAATACATCTCACTTTGTTACTTATCTATTTTATCTATTTGTTTATTTATTACATTCAGCCCTGATATTTCGGAAGCTATGATCCCCATGGTAGGTTTTGTCCAGTTTCACTTCTCTGTGTGTTCAATTCTAATTTTACGCTTCTCATGCGTTAGAATGTTGTCTCCCATACACAGAGTCCCTGGAGATCCACGGGGGGAGGATCTGTGGTTTATTGGTTATCAAGAACATGTACTTTTATTATAACAAAGGGAACATCTGATCAGCGCAGACAGTTCTTTCTGTTATATTTATCAAGACTTGTTTTGATCAAACAAATGTAATGGTTGCATAAAGCAAGCATCGCTCGAGATAGGTGCCTCAGTAATTGTGAATATCCTTAACGATTCATTAGACTGCGTAAGTGTGTGTGTGTGTGTGTGTTTTCAATCGATAAACATTGGACTACCGTACTTCAGAGTTAACACATGGGTTCTAAATATCCTTTTGGTATGTCAATCTTGATATTTCAGTATATCCCTGAATATTCATTTGTCTCTCAACTAACGAATTGACGTAACGAGAAGTCTATGTAACGTTGCAAAGCGTTGGCTTAGCAGCGTTACATAGACTTCTCGCTGCGTTATATTAATGCTTCTTTGTAGAATCCCCCCACAGTCCTTGCAACGCTGAAGACAACGTTTCTTCATCATTTCAAGAAGATTATAGAAGAAGAGCATGCCTCTTTTAAATTAGCACTTCTCAACTCAAGAAACATTTAAAGACATTTTTTACGTTCTATTAGGTTAAGTTGGAAAAAAAAGTATTTTGATTTACTTCTCAGGATGAACAGGGTTTTCGTTTACAGCACTTTGTAGCGTTGCCAAAATATTGTGGCATCGTCTGGGATGTACCGCCAGTTTATTTTCAGGAAAATACTCAATTGAAACGTTAGTTACCTACCCACAACGTCATATATCCTACAATCAAAATACAAACTGTCTTCAACGTTGCAAAAAAAGTTCCTTGTTGTCTGGGTTGATAGCGTTTTTCCATCTGTAAGAATATTTACTACACCATTTCTACATTATCGTTATGTGATATTAGTGATTATTCTGTCATATTTATTATTCACTGTTTCTGATACTTTCAAAGATTCCAACGAATTAGGTCCAAGCGAGGTACAGAGGCCATATTCAAATTTTTAAATATTTGATCCATCAGATCCAGTGGGTTAGATGAATCTTCAACCGGTCAATATCTTCAGGTAATAATATCAGGTAACGATTCCACATTTTTGTTCTATCACCAGTGTTGCTGTCCCGAAAAAAAAAAAAGATGGAAACGAACTCGTTGTCGATCTTACTGATACTAGCTCGGCTAATCCTCCCAAGAATTCCATCTCTAGTTCTCTTTCCCGGCATACCTAACAATACCTGACAGCTCTCTTTTCGCACGAAAGGCTATTTTTTGATCAGTCTCTCGAAAGTGTTGCCCATCACGTCAGACCTCGTCTTCAGCGGTCATCCAACGTCGACCCGTATCATATCAGCAAATCTATTAACTCGTCGAAATGCAGATTTCAGAAGTAAAAAAAAAAAGAAGCAGAACAAAAAAAAAACAAAAGCTTAAAAAAAAAAAAGCAAAATGTAACATAAAAGCTACATTATACAAACAGAAAGATAGCGGCCATTTTCTTCTTCACAGGATCACGCATGTGCAGACAGCATAATTTCGTAGCATCAACCATTGACAAGGTTGTTTTTCGGCCAAATAATCAAGTTATCAGGGCCAGCAGTTACAACTTTCCACGGCTACGTCATTCCTTTGACTCTTGGTATACACATCTTCAACTTTTTTTTTCGGTTTCTGCTTTTTTATATCATTCATCTCTTCGAAGATGTCTCCCACGCTTCAACCTGCCTGTTGTTATGGGCGTGTCCGGTCTCTGGCCGAGTGCTGTCCGTTTTCGTCCTGATTCAAATCTATCTTTTTGCCCGATGATCAAGTAGATTAAACAGTTTGTGTTTCTATACTGTTGTGTATGTTCCAGTAGGATTGAGAAACTAACTATTCTGTGAAATCACGAGGGATATGATTAAACCCATGTAAATTCCAGTGTTTTCATGGAATCCCTACTTTCACAATTTGTGTCGCAATGATTAACACACTTTTGAAGCAGAATATTACTAATGTGAAATGATGGGTTCACACTGAGTGCATCAAAACTGCGGCTTTTGTCAGACTAAGCTGTATATAAACTATCTTTAGTTTTGAGAAGAGACATTAACATTCAAAGAGTTTGTCGGATGATTGAAGTCCTTCTTGTTAATGTAGTTAACACGAGGTTTCAGTCGATAGATTCCACGACCTTCTTCAGGTGTATTATCTAAATGGGATGATTGGAAACACTACTTTTATTTAATGGTAGCAAAGCTTTTAATGTATGATATTGATTGATAGCTTTTTTTTCTTCCTTTGTTAGGCCTGGATTTCCATACCTTGTTCTTTTTGAGAATCCGAAGCCACATCATATGGTTTTATCAATTAGACTAATGCATAGTTAAACTCAGCGTTTTGAATAAGTCGCATATACACTGTAAATGTTGAAGCGCAATACACTTGCTATTCACTAAATTTAGCATAGTTTGACTCAAGGTCGTGGTAGCAGAGCACCAAATAAAGTTCTAACTTATCACCGTAGTAAGGGTCAGCATCACAAGCTCATTACTGAAAAGTTTAGGGATGCAGCCAAATCCCCTGGTATTTTATGAAATAACTGATTTAACAACCTTGCTGTAACATGTCTCCAATTCTCTCATTACATTCTCAAAAGCATCTTCAAAGTATGTCCTTAGTCAGTCACAAAGTCATTACATCCATTGAAGATGGAACACCCTACAGTCGGAACGATTGCTACAACTTACTAACTATTCCGGTGAAGCGTGAGTGACACACATTTGTGGATCAAGTCCATCCCAGTCGTAATGGCTTACGATATTAGCTTACTAACAATCTGTAACAGGGTGCCTGCATACGTACATTTAATAATCTTAACTTAGTACGACACAAAAATTGAATAGGGGATCACAGTGTGGTGATCAAACTCGTTGCCTTTGTAATGGTTTGTATAAGTTCAATAACTATTGCCCAACAGCGGAGTGCCCGTGTGTAACCATCTGCACAGTTTATTACGGTATGAAGCCAAAATTTCAGGCTTATGAGGATCGGTATATATGTATATATATATATATATATATATATATATATATATGTATATATGTATGTATGTATATATATATATGTATGTATATATATATATATATATATATATATATATATATGTATGCATATATATATAAATATATATATATGTATGTATGTATGTATATATGTATGTATATGTATATAATTTATTGCTGAATGTATAGAGCACTTTGTGAAATAAACACATCATACATACACGGACATTGTATTATATTGTGTTCCTGATTTGTGCTTTCAATATATATTGTTATATATTTATAATTACACTCACACATACATGCATATGTAGTTTCATATATTATATATACAAAAATTTGTCTACAAATTGATACACTATTATATTTGTACATCAATATTTATTTACTTCTATATACGTATATAGAGTTATGTAATGATGTATAGATATACTTTATATATATATATATATATATATATATATATATATATATATAATATTCATGTATATATATATCATATATGTATATATATATATGTGAATATATATATTATTCATATGAATTCATATATAAATATAGGTTATAGATATATATCATTTATATACACTTATGTATTGATAAATACATATGGTTTATATACATAAATATATACATATATAAATATGTATATATATATATATATATACGTATTTATATCAATCATTTATTTATATATATATTCATGTGTTGAAATATAAATATAGTTTATACATGTATGTTTATGCATCAATGTATAAACAATAAAATAGTCAAATACATACTTTGCATATATATATATATATATATATATATATATATATATATGTGTGTGTTTGTGTGAGATGTCTCACACTCATACACATGTATATTGAAACTCTGCATAATAATGCTGAAAGACATTTCCCGTCTTTGAAAGATATAGGGTAGATATAAGCTAGGTTTGCATAAACACGAATTTAGTTGCTTCTGCTCAATTTCTCAATACTTTTGGTGGGTTTTAATCTATATGTGTTGGAGACTTGTGAGAAGAAGATTAGATTGTGCTCAAAGTGGTGAGGGGTATAATGATATCAATAGTAATGTTTATAGTAATATTGTTACTATTACTACTACTACTACTACTACTAATAATAATAATGATGACAATAATAATGATAACTATTATTATATTATCAATGATAAGAACAAGGTAGCTTTGGTGGTTGACATTTGTATACTTGTATATGGAATGTTGAATTAAACTTTGAAAATAGAAATTTTTAGCAGTGCCGACATTTTACAGCTACTTCATTTTTCCTATTTAGTGACACTGTTCTTTTAGTGAATGTGAGAATCTCGAATTCATCATTCAGGCATAGGCAGCATGGCGTTTCAGTGGTCTTGTTTTAATATTTTCCATTTCACTTAAGGTGTGGTTGTTGTCTTTCAGGTCTCAGTAGCGTGTGGACAGCAATTTATTGTTTTGTATCCATCGTTTGAAAAGGATAATGTTTGGTTCACTAATTTTCATGTGGTGGGTGTTTTTGATATTACTATATAATATTTAGCTTTTAAGGGGGTTCTTCCTTACTGAACGACACAATATTTGTTTGAAACATTTGTTTTGCAAAGGGCCCCGAGAGCTATTTGCACGATTGCAAACTGGTTTATTCATGTTTTATTTATATTGTCTCCACTGATATTATTCCTTATCAACCGTACGTTTATTTATGATTCTTCGGAAACTGTCCAAACAGCTATAACTAATTTGAGTTTATCCTTGTTTAATATTTTACACAATGGTTTGCTCATGGGGAGGTGTTTTTTTTTCTATTAGTTTGAGGGAAATTGAATTGCAGTATACACCAGATTAATTTTTTACCTCTACCTTTTTCTTGTTGCTGCGTTTACTCTGTTGGATTTCACTCTTTCATCATATATGAAGCTACTTTCTCTAAAACCTCTGTCTTTTGGGGATTCATTGTATTTTTTTATTACATCGGCAAATGTTATTTCCTCAGAGGAGTTGTATACTAGCCCAGTTTTATAGACTTCGGGATCTCTTTTATGCATTCATTTGGGTGATCAGATTTTGTGTTAATATAAGCGATTTGAAAAATTTTTCTCTCCTATATCGTTTGTGAGTGTTATCATTTACATAAGAAGAAATATGTAAAAAATGAGAAATCTTTACGTTGGATTTAATTTCAACTTTAAAGTTTTCTTTTGTTTTTTTTTTTGTCATTCAATGAATTATTTAATCTTTTCACATTTCTATACAAAGCTATTTTCTGCAATTTCATGAATTGGTTCGTCATGGTAGAGTCCTATATTTTTAGAATTTAATTTCCTAACAATGTAGTATAAAACAATGTTGTATACAAACCGATTACGTTAGACTTCTCATCTGAATCCATATATATATATATATATATATATATATATATATATATATATATATATATATATAATGATAGTTCGATCAAGAGGATGGACTGATGGTAATGAGTTTGTGTTCATTGTAAGGCAGACCGATTATGGTAGTTGTGTTCGTAGTTGGGGTTAACATATCCTGGCTGTTTATATTCGACATTGACAAAGCAAATATAGGTTTAATTTATGGCCCAGCAACACAACGATATCAGCACGGACATTTTTATGGCGGAAACCATTGCGTTCAGCGAGACTGCTGTTGAATTTGTACATCTCGATATTGAGTGTTAATCACTACGGTTGACTCTATGGAGTTTTGTGTTTCTGAACTAGAAACTGTCAACCAGGACTGTCGCAAAGACTGTCGAGATTGGTTTCTTCAGTCTTTGAGTTAGTCTTGTTAGATAGGCTTGCTTTTTTAGGGTGTATGTATCGTGCCTTTGGCTTGCACCGATTGATCTTTAAGACTGAAATTGTAAACATTTACTGCGTATTATGCCTTCAAAAACCTTTCATTCCTTAAATCATCCTCCTAAATAATTTTTAGTTGGTGTTCAATTTGCAATGTAACTTAATGCTAAATTTGTCCCTTAGTTCGTGTCAGCCAGCATTCGTTCAGAATTTCGTTAGTGATCACTGCCTAACTGAAGGCAAGACTAGAAACATATTCATTGATCACCTCTCTTTCTATTTTCTTCATTGATCACTCCTTGTTTCTGTTTGTTTCATTGATCATACCCAACATGGCATGCTACCAATAGACGTTGATCACATGATGGTTTCTGTTGAGTGACTAACCAGACCTGTCTTCATACGTGTCTGGGCTGTTTAGTAATTGTGCAAATATCAGTGGAGGGCAGATGAACAAATATGATTCTCAGCTCGTGTAAGAAAATACGAGAACGTCTACGTACAAACGTGACGAGTATATATCGGAAATTACTTTTAGTACATCATTACTTTATATAACAAAACAAGGATAGGAAGTATTGATTATATATCAAACTGTTTAATATTATCACCATAAAATTCTAAATGTATATGAATCGTAAAACGTACTTAAAACGTGGTGCATACATTAATGTACATGATTAAATTCCACCAGTAAGCTAAATGGGTGAATCCCGATTTTAAGCCATACGGGTTGATAGATAGATAGATAGATAGATTAGAGTAGATGGATATTTAGATGGATTTGAGTTGATAGATAGATAGATAGATAGATAGATAGATACATTGATAGATAGATAGATAGATAGATAGATAGATAGATAGATGGATGGAAACCCTGATTGACTGGATGAAGAGAAAAACATGTTTTTCTAACTGTGTACCAAATGAAGAACTGGTAAATAGGTAACAACTTCAGTAATTGTAAGTATTATCGTTCTCACAATCATTGAGGGTGTTGTGGGGTCAGGTACACACAGGCAACTGTTAGAAAGGACTCACTCCCGGCTTGCCAGGCTGGTCGAAGCATTGATCTGCTTTCGTCACCTAATTTTCCAAAATCGAGAGAGGGTCTTCAAGCCCTGTCCTTATGTAGAGTGCTCAAAGGATAAGCATTGATATACATTTTGAAAGTTTTCAGTTTAGTTCGGCTGTGGATTGAACCACGGCGTATAGAACCGAAGGTGATCAATTCGCTTCCTTACAACGATGATCAGATAACTGTAGTTATTACCATAACAAAAGATAGATGAGAATGGAGAAAGTAGATCACTGCATCAACCTATGACAACAAAACCTCCATGAAAGTCTCAAGAGAAGAAGAAATCAAGCAAAGAACCACTCTAGAATTGCAAGCCTTCGGAAGAGGTAGCTCAAACTTCAAAAACAAGAAAATGCCATTAATCTTCAAAAGAGGTATACAAACAATGTATCCTCCCAATAATTAATCATGGAGTTGAAACATGGAACTTAAGTTAATGATTCACTTGCAAATTGAGAAGCATGTAACGTGCACATGGAAAAATTATGCTCAACATCACACTGAGAGATCACCAGAGAGCAAAGTACATCAGGGGGGAAATAGAAGTCTGAGCATCGTAGAATCCATTGAGAAAAAACTCAAATTGCAATGGGCTGAACGTGTTGCAAGAATGGTAGATAACTGATGGATATCATGACTCATGATATGGAACCCCAGAAATCACATGCCCAACTGAGGTCAGCAGGATACTAGATGGAGAGATGAACTAGACATATTCAGAAAATATTGGCTCGGTGACGCCTACGATAGTGAAGTGTGGCAAATCCTGAGGAGGGTCTATATCCAACGACGGACATTAAAAGGATGATGCTGACGACAACGACGAATCCCAAGCTGAAAGTCATAATTCAAACAATAACTTCAGTTATTCAAAGTGAAGGATCGTTTTAGTGACAACGATAAGGGTAAGTGAGCCCTAAACACGTGCAACGATGATTAAAAACAGTGGGCACCAACACTGCTACGTACAAAGATAATTTATCCTTCTGTAAATGGAGAGGGGTGATTCATGTATGTTTTGTTTTCCCATGCAGCGGTGGGCAAACCTAAAATATCTTGACGGAGCAGAAACTGGGATTTTGAATGATTTACAGAATGCTATACGGCTATTAAGTCTAGGCCGAATATGTTTTTCTTCCCAGACTGGCATGGTCTAACCCAGTGATGACAAACCCATTTAGCACGGTGTGTCAAAATTTTGATTTTTCTTTTCTTTCCGTTATCGGAGTGTCACTTCCATGGAGACATGTGTTTTAGTTTTAGATAAATGCTTGTAGCTGGGTAGCCTTTTTTCAAATATCTTTATCAAACTAGAAGTTCAGAAAAACGATGAATTCAAACTCTGAAATATACTCATAAAACTTGGATAATAAATTGAAACGAATGTTTTTTCTCTTTTTTATGTGCTACACATGTCACCTAAAAATATGTGGCGGGTCATTGCCGACACGCGTGTCATAGGTGATAAACTGGTCTAGTCAAAACATTATATTCGTTACATAGTCTTTTTAACACTACAGCACTTTGAACAAAATTTTGAAGTCTACTAATAATTCTGGTGAGGGTTGTTCTTTTTGTTTCTGTTCTTGTCACAGAAGAAAAATGAATTCAATTTTAGTTTTGAAGTTCAACCAAAACATACGCTTACATTCATACTCCGGTGGATTATCTTGTTTCTTCGTTGATCTCTGATCGTGGCTCAAGTGAAAAAACAAATCACTGAATACGGAAAGGTCACACTGAACAACCGTAGACACAAAAGGTGGTAAAGAGCGCTACCTTTTATTTTGAGTGCGTGTTTTTGTTCGAGTGTTACTGAGTTCAAGATCATAACGCTTAGTCTACAGCCTCGTAAATTGGCATCAATACTCCCTTCGACACTTTCTAAAAAAAAATTGGGGGCTGGGGAAACTTTTTTGATTAATTGATTAAACATGTTTTTCTTACTGTTTTAGTTTTTTTCCCATTGAAAAAAATACAGTGATGTCATAGTTAGCATCCATCCAGACCATATTTATTCTTTAACGGAATTTTTTCACACATCTTCAGATTTTGATGCTACTGTTGTCCAATTATGGACTGTGTTAGGGAATTTTTTTTTCTTCTACTCCCGTAAAATTCTCAAAATTTTTCCGATTTAAATGTTGTATCTGGTCAACTTTTCCTTTCCCTCTTTTCTTCTCTTCGTTCTTCCCATTCATTTAACAAGAACAACAAGAACAATCTTCAATGAATTCGAAAAAGTAATAATGAACATTCTCCTACCATGATTTGAAATCACAACCAAATGTTCGGTAGTCGTATCACTGACTGGGCAAAAAGACGCGTCTTACACATCTCCCAAAATCCATGCTACAAATACACCACTCATTTCATTCAAATAAGTAAATTATCATCAGCAGCACTTTTTTATGGTCGATTGTTGGATATAGATTTTCCTGAAGATTTGCAAGACCTACCTATCATGGGGGTTGCAGAGCTAGAGCTTTCTAAATTAGTCTAGCTCGTCACGCCATCTTACTCTCTGTCGGTCACAGTTTTGCTTATGATCTCTGGCAATCTATGCTGTGGGTTGTAATGTCCAGCGCTTGTCTAACATTCTTGCAACATGTCAAACCCACTGCAATTTGAGTTCTTCTGAATGGAATTTCAAACTCCAGTCTTTTCTCTAATACACTGTGCTGTCTTATTATCTCTCTGTGAGGGGTTCAGCATGATTCTCTCATGTTTACGTTGAATGCTTTTATATTTGAGGGTCAAACATTTGGTAGGTTTTTATGTCCCTGCTCCATAAGTGACTTTTTGGACGATGCATTGGTTGTATACCCCTTTTAAAAACTAATGGCATTTTCTTTTCCTTGGAAGTCGAGCTTTCTTTACCAAAGACTTGTCATCTTGGTGTGATTATCCGCTCGATTTCTTCTCCTATGGATGGTTTTACTGATGTTTCTGTTGAGGCCAACATTTTTGCTTTCCTCGTTTAGTTCGTCTAGCATTATTTGGAGATAATGAAGGTTCTTAGCAAAGATAACAACGATTACTTAGGTACTCCTCTATGTTCCAAGTCTACGTTTCGGTAGATCATCTCAAGGAATGTTATATAGAGTTTGGATGAGCTTGAATCACCTTTTCTCATTCCTTGTTGTAATTGAAAGAGCTCAGAATCTTTACATAGCCAGATAAAGGACTTTTTGTATCGGTAGATATGCTTGGGCTTTCTTGAGTTGGTCAAAGGTAATGTTATAGGGTCCAGGGGGGCTTATCTTTCTCTCTAATCGGTGGCTTGTTTCACATCCTGTGGAGTAACTTCTTGGAAATCCTCGGATTGATATGTCACAGCTTGTGTTTCCTGTTCATTTTTCGTGTCTTTGTTCAGTGGAAGATAGTATTTTTCTAATTCCTCGGCATATTCGACGATTCGGCCCCTATTCGTTGTCAGGTCTCCATCTACTTCGAGTACCCTAGTTTCCTGCTTTTTTTCCTGTACCGAGAGATTTTCCAGTAGTTTTGAAGTCCATACCGTTCTCGAAAGTGTTTCCAATGACAGTTGTAATGTATCTTCGTTTGTTTTTTTTCTCTGTTTCTTTTGAAGGGTTTTATTTAGTTTTATCGCTTCGATCTCCTCTATTGTTGCTGGTGGTGGGTTGAGCTTCCAACATTTTTCCAGGGAATTCTTGATTTTTTTCCCTGGGAGTTTACTTATAGTCTGGGTGCTCTTTGGCTTACACCTACTGTTGACTTCAATGAAAGAGGTTGTTATATCGTTGTTAAGCTCGTTGGTGTTCTTTTCTGGTTCGGTGAAGAGTTTTTATCTGGTTTTCAGTTCCAGCTTGAATAATTTTGTGTACTTTTTTGGACGCTAAGTGGTTGAAGCTTGATGCTGAACATTTTCCTGTTCTTAGTGTGAATTCGAATTTCGTATCCGATCATCCTGTAGTAACTTTCTACGTTGACTAGATGATAAATAAATACGGGTTAGCCAAAATGGCCAGTCTGACATATCTGCTAAAGATTATCATAAAGATACGCAAAGGGGGTTTATTCCATTCTATTAAATGAACAAATTTATACAAAGTATTTTATGGAGTTTTTATTACAAAAGTTTCAGCAATCATCTTCAGTTGGAATAAAAGTAACAGTGATGATTGACGCTGCAGCAGGATCACTTTTTTTCTCCGATAATTTTTTTAGATTTCTTCCTAACCTACCCCCCTTTAACCTCCTTTTCACTTCTCATTGCTTTCTGCTCTCCTTTCTCTCCTTTTCTTTTATTCTACCTTCTTCATTGTCTCTCTGCTTTTGCTTTTGTTTTTGTTATTTAAACAATTTGCTTACTCATCAGTCTTTTAAAAAAAAATTTCTTCTCTTTTAGTTCTTTCTCAAATTTCAACGATTAATAACCCCAGGCTTTGCCTATCAGAAACCTTCAATAAAAACTGTCACCTGAACTTGGTTTCGCTAGTTTTCGATTTAGTCCAACTGGCTTACCGATTGGCATCAAGTCTGCACCAATGAAGCTAGAGGGCTGAAAAGTTGAATATTTACTCCCCCTCTTCTTAAATTGCCCCTGAATATATTTTTATTTGGGGATTTAATTTGCAATATAAGTTTAAGCTGAGCTAGATTCTTAGATTGTGCCCGGTAGCATTCATGTTTTCCTTTCATCCCTTCCCCAAAAAAGGCGAAATTCTTCAATCACTGTTTGTTTGTTTTTTTTCAAATTCTTTTAAATCGATCATCCCCAACACACCATTTTGCTTAAAGACGTTGGTCTCAGGACAGTTTCTTTTGTATGACTAACCAGACCTCTTGCTTTTACGTTATTCAATTCTTCCATATTTTTTCTACTCTCTTTCATTCGTGCTTTTGCTGTCTTTCGTTTTTGGTATGCATTTCAATTTCATCACATTTTTTTTTCTATTTACTCTCAGCAAATTTTTTCTACTCCTTTATTTTCTTCCATCTTCTGAAACCCGAGGTTAATTTATCCAAAAATTTCGACGGTTCATGGAAGTCGTATGTTGGAATTCAAAAGAAAAAAAAGAAAATGGACTAGAGAGAGACTCAATATAACGGTAAGTATGCACAAGTGCTTGCACGAGAGATAACCTGGACAGCTTTTATGAGAGGCAGAAACGTTGCTTCGCACGTGCTGTAAAAACATATCCAGGAAAAGAAGAGGAAAAGAAAAGAAAAACATACATAAAACAGTTGCTCACAATCATTCACCCAGTTATACAAACACACGGTTCTCTAAATCCTAATTTCTAGATTTCGTATAATTCTTCCTTGCCTTTGCTAATACACAGCGAAATTTTTGATGATCGTTTATAATCAACATTCAACTTCACCTTTGCCCGAAAGAATATTACGAACCGTCACTCAAAAGTGTCAACATCAACATAGTTTTTATTTCCAGTTTTTTAGTTGGTATTCCTGACAGTCTGGCTTGCAGGATGTCCATGTATGTATTGAGAGTGCATGCCTCCCTAGTGGAGCTGAAGATCCCCCTGCCTCCCCCCCAAAGAGTCTTCTGATGGGGAGGTGCAATTTACAATGTCATCATCATCAGTCTTTTAACGTCTGTCGTTGGACATAAAACTTCTCCAGGATTCGCCACACTTCTGTATCATGGGCGTCGCGGAGCCAGTACTTTATGAATTTGTGTAGCTCGTCTCTCCATTTTGCCGGCCTTGGTTGTGCATGTGATCTCAGGGGATCCATGTCGTGGGTTGCGATCGGTTGTCAGCCATTCATGCAACATGGCCAGCCCACTACCATTTGAGTTTTTTAATGGATTCTATGATGTCTCTGATTCTGGTCTTTTCCCGTACTTTGTTATCGGGTGGTCTCTCCATGTGAAGCCGAGCATAATTCTTTCATGTGCACGTTGCATATTTCTCAATTTGCGGATCTGTCTCTTGGTTAGGTCCAATGTTTCAGCTCCGTAAGAGACTATTGGGAAGATGCTTTGGTTATATACCCTTCTTTTTAGGATTAATGGGATGTTCTTAAATGTAACTATTCACAATAAAGCCAGAGAGCTGAAAATTTGAACATTCACTCCTTATTATGTCCACGAAAAACGATTTGTTAAGAATATAAGTGTATGCAAAATCGATCTAAACGTCTGTGTCCAGCAGCATTAAAATTTTTTTTTGGTTTTAGATTTGTGACTTTTTTTCAGTGATCATCGCTCTAATAGAGATGAGAGAAGTGATTTATTCCTTGATTTTACCACTTTACTATTTGTTAGTTAATCATCCCCAGCATGCTGCAAAGAGACATTGGTCACTTGGCATTTTCTATTGAGTGAATCACCAGAACATTCTTTTACATTTTTGTTATCGTTTTTAATTGAATGATACAATGTTCATAGTTGTTTTAGTGACCCGTGAATCCAGGGTAGATTGAAAAAAAAACAACAAAACTCAAGATAGAAACACTGTTAACAAATTCACTATGGTAATGCATTGAGTATCATGAATGACATGGTTTTAGGGGCCAGTCATGAATTATGGCGTTCTTGAGAGAATAGGGACACAATAAAGATTATATAAATGCATTGGTGATGGCTATACCGATAAAAAGCACCACGAATAATTTTACTTCGTACAAAAGGTTCAACAAAGAGGACTTACATTTAACAGATATCGTCACAATCATTTGTGAGGGAATATATATATATATATATATATATATATATATATATATATATATATATATATATATATATATATATATATATATATATATATATATATATATATATATATATATATATATATATATATATATATATATATATATATATATATATATATATATATATATATATATATATATATATATGTGTGTGTGTGTGTGTGTGTGTGTATAAACTTATAAACTTATCTTATTAATGGTTTCCCATCATTACACGATTAAAATATCACTCAATTCAAGCAACGTGGTAGGTTCGATTCCAGCAACAGCCCCATTTTCCTTGGATTGTTTAATTGATTCATGCTGTCTAACGTGGGTGATATGATGTCTCATTATGATATTATGCAATTTATAATCCATTCTGTCGGACCAATTATTTCCATTTCTTAAACACATTCAAATAAATAAATGAAGGATGAGAGATGCTGAGACAATGGGAAATAGATTTTGAAACACTGAAGCAGATAGTGAGGACCAAACTCACTAGAGTGATTATGACATTGCTTACAGTTATAGCAGGGCATATTTGCGATATCCTAAATGTAACAATTACTCATGTATGTCACATACACACACACACACACCAACACACACACACACACACGAATGTATATATATATATATATATATATATATATATATATATGATCATACTTACATTACTGGAAAGGATACTGGATTGTCTATAGCAACACTAAATAGTTGTAATACAACGAAACAGCTCTCTCTGGATGATGCAATTATCAATTATTATCATTTCATATATTTAAAAAAAGTGTGAAGAAGGAAAGCCAAACATTTCAGTTGTTGATTTGAGGTTTCATGTATTTTTTTTATTTAGCCTCAACCGGTTTTGTTTGTGTCTTCTGAAGGCTGATAGGATTCTCTTTCAAAAACTGAATCACAACACCTTTCTGAACACTGGCACGAAACCGGTTGAGCCTTATTGAAAAAACTGTTATACCCCAAAACCCTACCAAAAAAGTTTGGCTTAACACTTTTCCTAAATTTATTCAACCCTCTTTGCATGGCTCAATTTTAACCAATTGTGACGTAATGGAATCTTCCTATAAGAAAAGAAAAAGTCACTGACGAACATATCAACACAGCTGCAAGAATGTCAATATTTACATACACATATATATATATATATATATATATATATATATATAGCTCAAACAAGTGCTACTTCCAGTAAGATCGACTGAGGGAAGTAATTGATGAAAAAGCATCCGGAATATGTAAAACAAATGGGTGTAGTATTCAAACCTGATTATGCTTTACCGCACATCGTTTGATGGCCAAATAATAATTGACAGTGAAAACCAAGATAGCTGTTCTAACCGAAAAGGCCTCCAGAGGGACTAAAAAAACACATGTAATGAAACAACAGCGATACTAAGAGTCAGATTCTCAGTACCAAAATAACAAAGTTGATTTAATCTATGATGTATAAGAAACATACAGAAAAAGAGGAAATACACACTAACATCTTAGCAGACACGTAACATGGTGAATGTACCATCTAGTAAGAACAGTAATTTTGAATAAGAGTTTTTATATGATATAAATCAATTTATTATCATTCCGTTGGATCATATGTTCATTTTTAAATAACATAATTGTCACGCTGAAAGAAACAAATACAGAAGATTCAGACCGTGGAAAAGCAAGATTGGGATTGAAACAGTTTTTTTTTCAGCTCAATGGTTCGAGTATTGCTACGTTGAAGTAGCTACCCTATTGGTCGCAGGTTCGATTCCAGCAACAGCCCCATTTTTTAACAATTATTTAGGCCTAGTAGCACTGGGTAATAACGAATGATCACTTCAAATAAGAGTCTTTTCATATAATATAAAACAATTTATAATTATATATATATATATATATATATATATATATATATATATAGGGAGAAAGAATGTGAAAGCAGATCGATTGATCGATAGATCAATAAATGCATGTGTATTCATCACAAGACAAAAGAATCTATGTAGAAAAAAATATTTAGTCGTATCGAAAATGTTGATAAAAACTTTTAAACGGATGAATTTAACGTACAAAACTTTGAAGCAACAATCTTTCCAATTTAGAAAAAAATAACCAACCTTCATCTACTTTCGCACCTGAGTCCATAGTTTCCTGTTTTCTCAGGTGCTAAATTTCGGATAAGGTCCCTTAAAATACACATTATCCACCTTTAGAAGCAGGAGGAACATCTGCTCCTACAACATTGTAAAGCAGGTATTTAAATCAAAAAATAGTAGTGGATAATAAAATGGAAAAATCATTATTTTTCCAGTTTTTCTATTCATCGTCTTGGATATTTGACAAACTAACGATTTTCTTTGGTTTTCCAAATTCCTCTGATGGAATTTTAGAGTTATCATTATGCATGTTTGCATGTATGAATGACAGTTGCTCCTTGTGATTTTTATTCATTGTCTTCATATTAAACAACTGTACCCATCAAAAATGACAAAATGATCTATATTTTTTATATGCTTGTGTCTTTATGTCTTTGTTTGTTTATGTGTTCGTTTGTGTTCGCACACCACGCCATACTGTTTTGTCCCCAGAGTTTAACATTGGAAAAAGTACTCCACCAGGTCCTTCCTAAATTCTTTTTATTCGTATTATTGAAAAAAAAAAACAAGAAGAAAAAATAAACAAAGGCTCATCTGACTTTTCAGTGGTCGTGTTCAGACGGGTTCATCAATAACATATAGATTATAGAGATTCTAGATATTTCTAGACGTTTTCTAACTTTCTTTTCAGGTGTTTTCTAGCGAAAAACGCTAGTGATATCATAAATAGAATTTATTCTGACCATATTTGTTCTTCAGTAGAATTTATTTCTATGACTTCGCATTTTGATTTGATGGTTGTTCCATTATTGACTATGATGGCGAGTCTTTCATCCTTTTTTTCCTTCCCCACCTTGTAATGTAATGAACAAGGGTAGGAATAGGCGAGGGTGCTCAATCTTGAATGGGAGCAAAGAGGACTCAACTTTCACAAAAACTCTTTCCTTCCCCACCGATACTTGCAATTCAATGAACAAGAGATGAGGTTACTGAAGAAGTAAAAGTGACCCAACCTCCACTATGACTACCATTCATTAATTACTCTTTCCCTTAAGTGTGAAGCCTAAAAACCGAGTTGCAGTTGTCGTAAATCATTGGGATATAGACGGTTGGCAAAAGTTATCAATAATGATAAAAACCGGTTTATTTTGTGACCCAGTAGAGATAATCAGTAATATATTTTGGTCACGTGTCGTGTTGGGGGAAAACAATGAAAAGTTAGGAAAAAAAAGTAATTGTTGAATAAGTGACATTTCTCGCATTTCGTTTGGCAGCAATCACTAAAAATATTTTTAAAGTACAATGCTGCTGGACACAAATTAGGTGGTCAATTTAGCATGAACGCCCATTGCAAACTAAAACTCCATGAATAATTTATTTGGCAGGGTTTTAAAACAAAATTTTCATGACATGATAAGGAGTGATACACTGAATTTTCAGACCTCTAGCTGTTTCACTGCGACCAGCCAACTAGACCAACACAAAAACTGGAGAAACCTTTGTTGACAGTTTTGGTTGACGGTTTCTATTAGAATATATATTAGTTTCATTTGATTCTGTATGTTATCGTAATGAATACAGTTAGATTCCAGAGGTAAAAAAAATATGACGACAACTTCATTGACAGAGAATGTATACTTTAGTTGCAGAAAAAGTATGTATGGGATTAATGACGATATGTTTTAGTCAACACCTGTTGAATTTCCACGTCCTGTTTTCATAACACATGTTTGTCTCGTTTTCCTTTCTTATTATGTTCGTTGTTTGTTATTGCAACATTCATGTCATTTTTTTTTTCATTTGAAAACCATTAATTTGTCATCATGGATCAGAAATAAACATCTATTGCTTTCGAAGTTCTGTTGGCTCTTAATTCCCTGTACAATTTGTCAACTGATGTACGTTTTAAAACAAAGAGAATTCTGAAGCTAAGAACGTTCTCCACGCGCGAGGGAATGGAACATAAGTCAGTTTTTGAACACTTCATTTGTTTCTGAACATGAGAAAATCATCTTTGAGTCAGTAGTCATTGGCAACGAACTATGGATTGATCACAAAGTTACAAAATTAATGAAACGGTTGGTAAACTCCTAACAGTCTTCATGCTATCAACATAATCATGATATACCGACAGGAAAATCTTCTCGGTGAGGCTTAAAGGGATTCTTTGTTACGTATTGTTATAACACGGATAAACTGCCATAACGCTACACTGAGCAGTTGGCACATTTGAGTGACACATTACAGCTGTAAACTCCACCCCTTGGGCTACAAACAAAAAAACGCAGTAACTGATTGAACATCTTGGATTGGAAGCGATCTCGGCGTTCGATATATTCACCAGACCTTTCAGTTTTTAATTACCTTTTGTTCTGCTTCAAGCGACGTCCCTAATTCGGACGTTGGTTTGTACTTGCTAAAGATACTGAAAAGTTCTGGAAGAGCTCATTCAATGAATACTGTTCTTTTATTTAGGGAATACACAATTATTTAGGAATACATAATTTTAATGCTAATGGGTTGATAACTTCAAGCAAAAAATATACAAATAAGAACAATTTACATTCACAGTTATGACTTCATTGTTGTCATCAAGTTTATTATCATGAATCGCTTTAGATGATAAGAATTATTTGAAATGATCTTGAAATCAATATGAATTCTAAATTCATCTTGAAGTGTAGGATCGACTGATGTTGATGATGATAACTGTTCGATAACATTATCCATGCTTATGATAAGCGGCTTATTCTATAATACATCATGTGGAATACGCCTGCTGACATACTACAGAGAATGAAACAAACAAATTGCTGACTGCTGCATGTTTCATCACTATGGCTGTTGAGTATTTGCCACCAATGCCAGATGTCACTGCTGGAGCCTGGACGAAAGTCAGAATTTCGACTGCTGATTTTCCACAGATCTTAACCACTTTTAAAACTGGCATAACACAATATTCCTTCCCTGTTACCCACCTTACACGACGAAGCATTGTGCCATAATAAACAAAGCTCAATAAATATCGGTGAAGATACAAGTCTGGATAATTCAGAAACTAATGACAATACTTGCCCTCAGAACTTCAGACATTACTTCCTTTAGGCTCTGTGTCATCTAATTCATTTTTTTTATACATATTGCTTCTCTGATTTTCAATTAAATCTATTCAACGCCTTTTTCCAAAATAATCATTTAAATAATATCGGATTTTTTTCTGATCAAAATTGAATTTCAATTAATCTTAGTTCTGTTGATCTGGGTTCAGATTCTCGGTCACTTAACTTTATTCAGGTGATTTCAGTCATATTCTAGTTACACTTCACTGACATCAACCTCGTTCTGATAAAGCATGTTCCGGCGTTACTGATCTGGGTTAAATATTAACTCTGCTGGATCAGATTAAATTTCGCAAAATATCATTTCCTAGATCTCAACTTAATGTCATGTTTATACTCTATTGCACATAGAACCAACTGGATTCTTTTCAAGTCGATTAAATCACAAATCGACATATCTCGATTAAATCGTGGTTAAACTGAGCATAAATAAGCTTTAATGTTAACTAAGATCAATTGATTCAGTCTAACGTCACTTTCAAATAACTCTGCTCCAACATATTGGATATAGTCAATTCAAATATTGCATGATTTCCAGTTTTCTTTGAGCTGGGCCTAGTTCAAATCTATCGGTACTTGCTAAACGTCACATATATTCAATACAAATAATCGCTACATCCTAACTTCGATTCAGTCAACATTTCTCCAACATCCTCTCTCCTCACAAATTCAATTATGTTCAAGTTAAATTCGTTTCTACTGATTGTAACTAAATATCAGCTTTGTCTGGCTCAATTTATAATTCTAAGGAGACCAATTAAAAGTTACTCAGTACTTCTTATATCATTTTCTCTCCTATCGGACACGATGCAAACGTAACTCAACTTTTCATTATTGATTTCAGATAGAAATGAAATTCAACTTCGATATTCTTTCCTTGGAGATCAATTCAAAATTCGTTCATTTTACATTATTTTCGAACAAACAAAATGATTCAATTCAAATCTGGTTTATCTTGATTCAACTGACTTCAGCTAAAAATCAGATTCAATTCTGCATTAACTGATTCCGTTTTGTTTGATAGCTGTCTATTATTCAGTTTGATCTTATTTTTGTAGCTGTTTTCCATCACGACCTAACTCAGCCCATCACTCTACAACAGCAAGCAAACAGCGCAGATCAGAACTAAAAAGTAAGAGTGGGTTTCAACACAAATATTACTTCCAAGGAAGTCAATTTAAAGTCATGAGACCAATTTAAAAAAGAAGGTAAATGGTAATCAGAATCTATATGTGTTACACTACTCAATACAATATTAAAAGTAAACGATTATCCTAATGTATTTATCTCTTTAGCAAATAAATTACATTCTACCGTAAACAGTTCTGACTGAATTCAGCTGATCTGAACGATATGCCAGCTTACAGACACTCATTGATAATAACATCTCTGAAACAGTAACTATCACCTAGATGCAATAAACAGATCTCCTGACCCAGAGTTTGACTCATGACCAAGAATCAGTCCAATTCCAAATCATAAAATGATAACCCTTGATTGAAACAAGTTTACGATACTACCCTCTCTCTCTGTCTCTCTGTCTCTCCGTCTCTGTCTCTTCGTCTCTGTCTTTCTGACTCTCTGTCTGTCTCTCTCTCTCTACATAACTTTGTTTTGAAATGATTGTACTATTTGTAAAACATTAAGGCGAGTATAGACACATAAAATGCTTATCAAGGCCTGAGAGTCTCTGGAAAGAATATAAATCATATTTGCTCCGCGGGGATTGAACTCTAATTTGATCAGGAAGTGTTCGAATGATTATGACTAATCAGAGATGTCTGCTGACGAATTCTCGCGGGAAAGTGAGGGGGGAAATCTGGGCCCGGTTGAACCACATGTGAAGAGCATTATCTTTGCTCTTTGATATACAATATATATATATATATATATATATATATATATATATATATATATATATATATATATATATATATATATATGCAAATGCTCAAACACTCTCACAAGCTTTCACATTCATACATATACTCAGACGCCGACGTATACATAAGCAAACGCGATGCGTAAATATTTCGTGTGTGCAGAATCTATTATTTGCCCTACGTAGAAGCTTCAGTATCGTCATCACCTCCTGAGCCCACCACCAGACAAAGTAATTTCAAATCGACTTCCATAACGATCGTGATTGCGCCCTCTACTGCGTTTTACAGAAAAACTTTCCTATCTCGTCTCTCCATTTAGTGTTTTTTTTCCAACGTTTACTGTCCAACAGGCATTGTTTAGTTAGTTTTTTTGTTCCACCTGTAGTCCTGTCTTCTTGCTATATATCTGCCCGACTCCTTATTTGTCACTTGATTACTAGTACAATATCTTTCACCGTGGTCCTCACGTATAACTATGTTTATCTTTTCCTATCACTGAACGTTAGTCAAACATTTCTCTCCACTTCACCGTCAGTACTATTTTGAATTTGTTCTCGAATTGTTTGTAAGATATCAGGTGTTATGAAGTAGGCATGTGTATGTTGAAATGTTTTGATGGAGGCAATCAGTTTGATCGATAGATTCAAGTTAATGGGAGCATTAGTTGCTGCATCAACTGACCAATGATAGAGTCTCTAACAAAGCAGTATGATCAGCTCAACGAATCATCGCTTAGCCCACAAATAGCTCTCTCTTCTCATTGGTCGACTTTTCAAACAAAAAAAGCCCCATAATTGGGTAGAAGCAGGGTCTTGGTCTGTCACAGCAAGTTAGCTATATGGGTTGGTTGGTAGCATACACACATCTGCCCAAATACAGGCTTGTGAGGAAGTGGGGGAGTAGATAGAAAAAATCAGTTTCCAACCATGAATAATGGTAGCGATTTAGATACGTGATGCTTTTTAAAACAAATGATGGGGAAAAATATCTATTTGGCCTTTCTGCTTTTCTGTCAAATTTGAACCAAACCCTGATCTTTGCCCAGTTCTTTTGTATTTTATTTTTGTCTTTGTTTTCCGGAAGAGAGGTCGTGTGAAACATAACCAATTAATGGTGCCGACGGAGAAAAGTCTGCATTCGATTGTACTATACAGGGTTTGGACCTGTTTGTTATAGCTGGTATTAGGCGTTGATTTTATACTTTGCATTTTAAGCATATGACAATTTTATTTTCAGTGTGTCTCTATTTATTGTATATGCTTTCCAACAATTGGTTATGTATCGTAGTATTTCAATTCAATGTTTTTTTTTCTCTCTCTCTCAAACTTCATCACCCGACCTAGGTAAATGCATTCCTCAATATCCCCTAAGACTTCATTTACTATTCTTATGGTCTTTTTCAGGATTCGGTTATTACTTTTGTCTTGGACTTGTTTATCTTTCACCGTCGGTTTTTTGGCTTTCTCCATCACCTAACATGTTCTGTAAATTATTCGCAGGTTTTGAAATTCATGCATTACTCTCACAGAACCATAAATTCTTGTGATAATTTCCCCTCTCTCTCTCTCTCTCTCTCTCTCTCTCTATATATATATATATATATATATATATATATATGTATATACATGTATATATATGACAACGGTAGGCATGCGCAATGCGAACAATTCTTTCAGAATTGTGTTATTGCATTTATAACATTTCAGCTTAATTGTCCAGAAAACTGACGATTTCACCCCGATCCCTACCCTATCGTTATCTTCGATTCCTCAGTCCCCACCCAACCTCCAGCCCCATTCTCCCCAATAACGTCAGCAGCCACTTGCCATCGGGCGTGTCCCAAACCACTCCCAACCCAATCATCAAAGACAACCAGCTAAGCAACACCCCCATTTCCTCCGATAGGCTATTTCGGCCATGGTGGTCAAAGCACTAATGAGCGTTTCGTAGCGTGAAACGAAATCCGAGCGCTCGTAGCGGTTCCTCCCTTTTGTGGACTTGGCATGTTTCAGTAGTCCTCTTGGGTTGCCAGATATTTTCTCTAATTCCTTATGCTTCGCTTCGTCGAATGCCTTTACCGATTCAGCACTTTCTCTCAGAGCTTTTTCCCGCCCTTTTCTGGCACCATCATTCAATCTCGACGCCATTTTAATTCTTCGGTTGTCTTCTTTTTCGTATGTCTTTCTTTTGATTTTTCAAACAAATCGCACCTTTCTGTTCTTTTTTTCCCTCGTAGCTTGCCTTCTCTTTTCTCTGAGTTCGAAGTGGTTCCTGTTGTCTCAATTTCTGTTATTATGTTATACGCCTCCCTTTTTATTACTTCGTTTTCTTATGTTCGCCTTGGGTCTTTTGAAACGATCCCCCTGTTTCGTTTTTCTTCTTCCTCAGCAACTTTTATCCATCAATCTAGCTATCTATCTATCCATCTATCTATCTATCTATCTATCTATCTATCTATCCATCGTGAATTTCAATTGCTTTTTTGTCGACCGGTATGTATATTTTGTGCAGTTGAATTTAAATTTTCCAACTTTTTTTTCAATGCCTGTTTTTTCTCTGATAGAAATGATCTATTCTTATTCGATCCGATAATGTTGATTCCCTTTCTCATTAAATATTTCTCCTTTTTACTTTCTATCTATTGCTCACCTTTACCTTCTATTTTTCCTTATTAGCCAAGAAAAATCACCCCCTCTCCTCGCGTACATTAATGCTCTCACCCTCTAACCTTCTCTCCCTCTCTCTCCTCGCAAAATCATCCATCCATCTTGGTTCATCCTTCCCTCTTCTGTTCTTCCTTCTTTTATGTTCTCTTTCATCTTTTCACGTTATCTTTCATTTTTTCACTTTGCTCTCTTTCCTCGTCTTCGTTTTCACAATGTATCCGGCAGTCCTTTGGTATCTGGTATGTTTTTTGAGTGTCAAATCTCGCTTTGGGGGAGCATGCAGATCCCGTCACATCCACGTCACCTCCATTTGTGTGTATGTTTTGGGATTGTCGCAACCTGACCACTTTTTGAGTCTCATGGCCTTCCTTTATGCTTTGCACGTCTACATTTCTCTTGGACCACGTCCCACCAAAACCCAAAGTTCCTTAACTGCTCCATCTCAATCAATATTTCCAACAAGCTATCTATATTGATATTCGATCTACTGATTGTGTTATCGAAGCATGATTTTGGAGTAGAGTTCTTCAGCCATTCCAAGTATTGGTGTCTATCATTTTGACAGTTCCGTATAGCTTGACTCGTCCCCACTCTCTCCACGAACAGCAAGCTCAACGGGAACCGCAGGGCTAGCGTAGAGGTCGGGAAGGGACTATCCTGAATAGATAGAATGGGGAACATTGGACACAATTTGGATGGAAAAGATTGTATATGACCCTCCCCCCAGCAAAAGAAAAATTGACTTTCGACAATACAACAAAAGAGGGAGGCTGAAAAACAAATAACCTATACAGCGAAATGGGTTCAAATAAATCATACACAATAATCTCCCCCTTTGATGCAAAATTACCTGTCCCTATCTCTTTGTTGAAAAGCAAAGAGAGTGACACCACTTCGTGTGGCCTCTAAATCTATTTTGCATGTTTCAAAGGCTTTGGAACACTCCAAAACGAGGTGAAACTTGTTATAGGTTGAGCCCGGGCAAGGACAGCTGTTGCTGCGGCCAGCGTAAGGACACTAACTTACTAATACTATTTTTTGTACTCGACCTTCACTTTTACCAACGCCCTTACCAATCTTTTTTTTTCCCTTTCCCTTACATTTGTTTTATTATTTATAACGTATGAGCCCACCTCTGCCATCAGCTGACCAGCGGTCAGGGCTAAGTTTATCAGATTACTCGGTAATCAATCTTTATCAGGCATGATTAACAGACTCGCAGGCGTGGTCATTTGAACGTGGACCAGGCAGATGGTGTTGCTGTCGGAGAGGGACGATGTTGACCGTCTGGTGCAGTGTTTCAATATCTTGGTGGATGGTTCTCCTTCAGAGTGTGAATGAAATTAATATCGGAATGAATGAAACGAGAGGGATGAATGAAGGGTGAACGAAGCATAAAAGATGCATGTCTGAATTTATTCAAATATTTACGGGTGTTATTTGGATGTAGAAATCCGAAAATATTAAAGTATTCCTCCAAATAGTCACTTATTGAGCTGAAACATAGAACCTAACCAAGAGACAGATCCTCAAATTGAGAACTATGCAATGTGCACATGAAAAAATTATGCTGGGCCTCACATGGAGAGACCACAAGACAGCGCAGGAAAAGACAAAAGTCAGGGACATCATAAAATTCATTAAAAATCTCAAATAGCAGTGGGCTGGCCATGTTGCACGAATGGCGGACAACCGATGGGCATCACGACTCACAACATAGATCTCCCAAGATCACATGTGAAACCGAGGCTGGCAGAATATAAGAGGGAGAGGCGAGCTAATTCAGAAAGTACTGGCTCAGCGATACCCATGAGAGAGAAGTATGGCGAATCCTGGGGAAAGTCTCTGTCCAACGACGGACGTTGGAAGACTGACGATGATGATGATGAACTTTTAAGAAAATTCATTTTACATTTTTACGCAACAAAAGCTTCATTAGAAATATTATTAAAAGATGAAAGCTATAACGAATAATGTCCAGTTGACATCCCACATCTAGGTAAAATTATTTTACTCATTTATCTGCATATTTACTTTACGGGAAAAAAAGTCATTGCCATTATCATTTTAGTTGGCTATTATCACTTTTAAATGGCTGTGGAATTGGAAATAGGGTTTTCCGATTTCAAAGTCGTAGGATATTTTCAAAAATTCGCTGTAAAATAATCTTTTTGGGGGAGTACAGAAATACTAGCGATATAAAAAAATGAATTATGCGTAAAATTATTCACGAGAGGACAAGACAATAATGATCAAAACCATAAGGGTATTTAGTCACGGATGGATGAAATTATGTGATAAAAACTCAAAGGTGGTTTACGCTCGAATAGTTTAAAGAGCACTGGTCTGGAATCATCATAATTGCGTCAATGAATATGTATCGGGTGGACAGTCGGGTGGAAGAAGAGGTGATGTTATAGATGTTTGAAAGGGATTACGTCATGGAAAAAAAGAAGGAGAGAAGGAATTATTGGGAGGAAAGAGTAATAAAAAAGGAAAGAAAGTCTAGAATAAACTCAGAAAATGGAAAAGAAAGAAATGGAGGGCGGATAAAGAATGGGAAAAAACATCAAAATAAAGAAGGAAAATAGATAAACAAGAACTAAATAGAGAGAGAACAGCAAAGAGAGAAAGAAAAATGGAAAGAAAGAATATATATATATATGTGTGTGTGTGTGTGTGTGTATGTAGAGAGAGAGAGAGAGAGAGAGAGAGAGAGAGAGAGAGAGATGCACACCCTTTGCATATAGTATGAATACATATATTATAAAAATATTTCGAAATACATCTATATTCTTCACGTAAACAATTTTCATTTTGATGTAAAACCATATATATACACTCACTCATACATACACCCACACATGTAACCCTTCATATGTTTCCATACACTGACACACACAGAGACACAGACACACACACACGCACACACACACACACACACACACACATATATATATATATATATATATATATATATATATATATATATATATATATATATATACATATATATATATATATATATATATATACATATCATAAATAATATGTTTATTGGCATGTGTATCTAGATGACAAAGCAAAAGCACCTTTTTCTTACCGTCGGCGATTACATCTTGATTATTCCGAGTTGTCTCCGTTCTTTCCGGAAATTACTCTGTGGGTGGATGAGGAACGCTACTATGAGGTTCATTGATTTTTCCGTACAAATAGAAGCAAAAATCGAAAGGACGTGAATGAAAAAAAAATCACATGTATGAAAAACGATGCACATTACAACGATAGTAACTACTTAAAATATGACCGAGGTCCACAAATACAAATTGGATTACAAAGGTGAAAGTAGACCACAACATCTACCTAGTACAACAAATCTCAATGAAACCCACAAAAGAAGAAAATATCAAGTGAAGAATCACCCAAGGACGGCAAGCCTTTGGCACAGCAAGTTCAACCCTCAAAAACAAGACGATCCCAAGATTCCTGAGAAGAAGAGAATACAACCTTAGCATCCTCCCGATAGTCATTTATGGAGCTGAAACATGGAACCAAACCAAGAGACAGACCTGCAAACTGAGAAACATGCAGCATGTGCATGAAAGAATCATCCTCAACCTCACATGGAGATATCACAACACATCACAATATATCAGGAAGAAAATGGGTGTTCAAGACATCATAGGATATATTACAAAACCTTAAATGGCAATGGGCAGATCATGTTGCAAGAATGAAAGACAATCGATCGACATCACGACTCATAACATGGATCCCTGGAAATCACGTGCGAAACCGAGGCTGACAGGACACAAAATTAAGAGATAAACTGGAAAAATTCAGAAAATACAGGCTCTGTGAAACCCATTACAGAGAAATGTGGTGGACCCTGGGAAAGGTTTATATGCAACGACGGATGATAAAAGACTGATGATAATGATGATGATGATTGCTCTCCCAGGATGCCAAGTGGCAAAGATCGGTAGCAGGGCAATTTAGGATGCGAATCTGATGAGAAAAATAAGGGGAAAAGAACATAAATCTATATTTCCTTCGCAGAGAGATGTATATCTGAAAAGCTGATGTTACAATAGAGTAGTCCGATGCTCAAATATTTTCGGTTATCTGATTCCAGTAATTCTATTAACTTACTTAAAAAAATATAATAACATCTAATTTTCAACGTATAATTCTTGACGGGCTCTGCAGTGGGGATGGTAATGAAATATTCGCTCTGGAAAGCCCCCGGGAACTTCAGGAAAACGCCGAACGATAAGTGGTAACATATTAGAATCGAACTACTATCCACTGTGTATAGTGCAATCGATCTTCATCGAATCTTCACTGTGTTTCTGTGCCAGCCAAAACTAGGTTGGCAAATATAGGGCGTCTACTGTGAATAGATTGTCAGCAAGATACCCCCATGGACTATAATTTGCTCCTCCTTGTATTCTTGGTGCTCCTGGCCAAACTATGCTAAGTTTCCTAAAATACCGCTTGCCAACAGAATACTGTTTATTGTAGGTTTGACGGTCATTCGGTGTATCATAATTGAGACGTAAATACAGGTCAATGTAAGAGGCTATTGCTTATGTCTTACGTTTGATCCCCACTGAGTATTGGAACACATAAGGTCACACCCTATTAAGATTACGAGACACCTTTCCCTGCCCATCTGTTTATAAATATATATATATATATATATATATATATATATATATATATATATATATATATATATATATATATATATATATCCCTAAAATGGTTTTCAAAGACGTACGGACAGCCTTTGGGGTAGATAGATGAACAAACCAGCAGATAAGTACTAACCAAGATAGATAGATAGATAGATAGATAATTAGAGTGCAATATCATAGAAAATCATGACAATCACTTCAGTACTTTTATACAACCTCAAAATGTCGAGAATGGAGTCCATAGATTGGAAAAAAATCACATTTAACAAGATAGAATGTTTGAACCAGAAATCTCTCCATCCTAATTCTAACATTTTCAAAATTGCGTGAGTATATAAAAAAATAAACCTTTCAAAAAGCATTTGATACCTACTGCAATCACTGTAAATAGATAGTTATGAATCGAAAGAGATGGATAGGAAGGTAGATTCCAATTGATATATAATTCCTACGCAATGATTAGTCGTAGATGATATGCTTCTATTGAATGCACAGCTCGATGCCGGCGTCTTTTTTCACAGATCATCATTCTAAATTATTTATGGCAAAGCTCAACTGAAGATTAAAAGGAAGTAAGTCGATCTCTGCCGCAAGTGTTGATGACACCACCTCCAGTATTAAATTTACCTGCCCTCATTTTCACTGAATGATTATGCATTTGCAGGTGATTATTGCAAAGGTAATTTCAATGCTAGCGCATAAACTCAAGGAAAATCTTCGCTGTCATCCACGCATGCGTATTGGTATCAGTGTTACTAGTTGAAACTATCTTTTGTTGTTTTTCCTTTGACGTTGGATTTCAGTGTTGCCAATTCAGACGTTTTTAAAATGTTTTTTTTTTTTCAATTTGGGAATGAATCTTAAATTGTTAAAATTGAAAATGAAACTTGTCTGGTTAGTTGCTCAATAGAAAACGTCATTCAACCAATCGGAAGAAGGCAGTGTGGGGGCAGTCGATCGAAAAATTTGAAACAAAGGGATGATCAATGAATGTGTTACTTTTCTGGCCTTTCCCGGGCAATGATCGCAAAAAATGTCTTAATCTTGAACGGAGAGAAACAGCAGTCAATTCACCCTAAACCTACATTGTATATCTAACCCCCCCTTCCACGGACACACACTAGAAGCCCACTTGAGGGATTAGAAAAAAAGAGAAAGAACTTTTTTTTTTCTCTTGATATAACAGGAACTGAATGTGCTAATTCTCAGTCTTCCAGCTGCAGAAAGACAAACCAACTCAAAAACTGAGAAAAACACACGTAGGCTATTTGGCTGGTAGTTTTGGTTGACGGTCTTTAATGCACATATGTAAAGAATATAATTGAGCACTGACTTGGTATGCATCAATATTCTAGGCATAAGTGTACATTACAGATGAGAATTCCGAATAACTGTAATTAGTATATCAATAAATAAGATATATGCTAAGAAATGAGCTTCATCTATTTGAATAGTTTGAAGGTTACGAGTACTTTGACGTGCAGAAACCTCTGGTGACGTTAAATCAACATAGAGAGCTTCCAAAGTATCACAAAGGCTCCAGAAACTTTCCTTTTTTTAATTTGAAGGTATAATTGAACAGTAGTTTAAACAGAAATTAACGCAATGACGAAATTAAACTAGTGTCTTTGTCGGATTGTGCGCAATGAATTTGTTAAGATTCGATAGATACAGTGAATATGACGTTCCAAAGAAATGAATTCACAGGGTGCAATCTGGGGAAGATGACTTTTGATTTCATTATTGCGTTAATTTTCTGATTAATGTTTATCTATATTTTTTGATAAACAATTTCAGTTTTTAGAACCTCTGAATGGCATTCGGTGCTTCCAAACACCACCATATGTTTACGTACGTCAGAGCAATCAGCATCATCAGCATCCTTTGTAGCATCTGTTGCTAGATATGGACCTTTCCCAAGATCTGTCAGGGCTCTCTATCATGATCGTTGTGGAGCCAATACTTTCTGAACTAATTCGTCACACCATTTTATATCCAGTCGGTCACGTGACTTCTGGGGATTAAGGTTGAGAGTCATGACGTTCAGTGTTTGCCTGCCATCCTCGCAACAAGACATATCTGTATTTTTTTCTATGATATATCTGACTCCTTGCTATCTGTGTCTTCTATGATATATCTGACTCCTGTTTTATTCTCTTGTGTGCTGTGCTGTTTAGTGGGGTCGATCACGGTTCTTTCAAGTGCACGAAGCCTGATTCTCAGTGTGAGGGTCAATCTTCTGGTTGGATTCCATGTTTTTGCTCCACAGGGGATTATAGGGAGGATGCATCGGTTAAATAACCTCCCTTTTAGGACTACTGAGATTTTTTGTTGAGTTTGTTCATATTGACGAAATTGGTTAGAGACATTCATTCATTCACACACACACATACATACGCACACACATACGCACACACACACACACGCGCGCGCACACATGTGCATGCGTATCTACCTGTACTAAGATGACAATATGCAAATGAGCTCCTGTACTTCTCCTTCTTAGCATAATCAATAATGGTTATCGAACTAACGTTATGTTTTCTACCCGTTGCAAGTCCACTGACACGTGTCTTATCTTGAGGGTTTTTTCGATTCGATATCTTCCCAGTTTACAATAAAAATCTAACCTGGGATGAACACATACTATGTGGCCATTTTAAAAAATGACGTAAGTATGCCATGATTGTGTCTCTAATGATTTCCGAAAAGAATAGGGCGGGAAAGATTTTTTTTTTCATGAGTAAAAGGAAGAGAATAGAAGCTTTCCAACAATGCGCTGCAGAGGTTATTTCTTCCATTCACACAAGGGATTATGTACATGTTTTTCTCTATAATTTTGAGGTGCATTTCTTTCATTTGGGGGAACAGTGATAGATTTATCGAGAAAATACCCTTTACCGAACAGCTTTCTTAATAAAAGCCTTAATCGCCTGCCATTAACCTCAAACTCAGGCTATTTCTTTTTTATGACAGTGCGATATCGGGAGACGCAAACTGCGTTATATCGGGGGAAGCAGCTCCAATACGATAGATGTGTTTTGAATTAGTACAATTTATACATTAAAAAAAAAAACCTCACCCCAAGTAAAATGAATTGAAAAAAGTGATAGGATTATTTTGGAGCTATAGTCAGGCCCGATGAATAGAAAAAGAAGGCCAAGTTGAGCAGTTTGTATACTTCGTAAATGGAACCCTTCAGAAATAGAATTTTGAGAATATCGTGTTTCAGAGAAAAAAAGATTTGTTTGATGTAGTTCACTTCAACCAAAATACTTGAAAGGTTACTGGGATCTGCCCCAAAATTTGATCACTTCTTCCTTAGCTAATGCACGTATTAATCAGCATATTATTCGATTTTAATAATTTTTTTCCGATACTTATTTATTGAAGGCAATTTAAAAGGAAGGTAATTCTCTTTTCCAAATATTGGGAAAGATTTTTTTCCAATGATCCGTACTCAACCTTTTATTATTCTGATGATTTATTTTATTTACACGTTGCTGTTTCAATCGATTTCTACACATTCAACAGATAAATCCCTGGAGATATCAATCATGTTTGCTTCCTTTTAGAAAAGCGCCCTAGCATTGCACGAGCTGGGAGTAATCGATAAAAATGATGATTTTTTTTTCCTCAAAAAATTGAGCTGAATTCTTTTCCATATCAAAAGCCTAAATTATGATTACTTGAATAAAACTAAAAATTTACTTAAATTTTCTGTTTTTTAATTCTCAAGTAAGATTCTCAATTTGAGTAGTTCCGGGGTCTTTTTCTTAAAAAAGTGAACATAATTAATATCTCATGGGACTTATCTTTTAAATGTGTAAATATCAGTAGAAACATCAATGTAAAGATAAGATAGATAATCAAAATGGTACGTTCGCTTTCGACAGGTCGTGCGTTCAATCCATAACCAAGTCATGCCAAATACATCTAAAAAAACGAACTCCATCTCTCTTTGCTGAGCGTAAAGAGTAGTATTTAGGAAGCTTGGAGTGGGACGGGCTCAATCGCTCAAGACACAACCCTGATAGTTGTTACCCCAAAATCCTGGGAACCTGTGTATTGAGTTATGAGACCAAGGACCAAGGAGGAAAGTTTGACAGTAAACATGGAAAAAGAACTTAGAAAAATGGTGTTTTAGTTTCCTTCAGAGTAATAGATGAACAGAGTCACTTTCACTTTTAAAAATTAAGTTCTTTGTAGGGATTTCTAGTGACGTGATATTTCATCAAAATATCTTGCGGAAGTGGATTTCTGACATTCCCAAGGCCAAGAGGACGAAGGGAACATAAGCTGGAACTTGTTTTCGGTCTGTTGATCTCATTTTCTGTACACCATCCTGCTCTTTGAATTCTCCTATGATATACACGCACTCACGAGTCCCTTGAGATTCACGCACAACTCTATCTTACAAACATAGCAATGTCAAATAAATGAATTACAAAATCTCTTTCTTTCTTTCTTTCGTTCTTCCTCTCTTTCTTTCTTTCTCTCTCTCTCTCTCTCTCTCTCTCTCTCTCTCTCTCTCTCTCTCTCTGTCGTTGTGGGTTGATGCTGACAGCTTTGTTCAACGAATAATGGAAATATAATTGTGCATGTGCAAACACATTCAGATGGCTTATCTTCTTTGCCAATCTCCATTTTGTTTCGACTCTCTTTATAAATGAAGATCTCAAAAACAGGAAAGTGAAATGAATATACTATCACAAGAATAACAAAACCCCTTTCGGAAGCACAATGAGTTGCAGTATTGTATAAATGGTATCTGTCCGGAAAGTATCCAGCTATTCAATATCACCAGTTAAAAAGCCTTTGAATACTCTTTTCAGGAACTAATACACATCCTATCGTCCCTTTGAATTTTATATGACAGTCTGCAAAGTCCTCTTTCGGGACCACCATCAGTTGCCTCATTGCTTTTTCATCAATATTTTCCACATTCCGATATATCTTTCGAAAAACCAAGAGTTGCATCAAGTCAATTCCAGACTCTGAGCGGGTTGTCAGATGTGAGTAATGCTATGGTTTCATTCACTTGATGGCTTCATGCACTCACAGTAAGGTCCCCTCTGACAGGTTATCTACTTACATCATGGTTACATAATCGGTTTTTGAGATATTCAAAATTGATACTTCGTAGACAGACCGACTTTAATCCAAAATAACAAAAAACAAAAAATTCATAACAAAACAATAGGATAAGTACACAGGCTGAAAAAAGACAAATATATAATTTTAATTCCATTTGTTATTTTTTTCAGTTTAGTTCCGATGGCTGCTTCTATTTTCCTTCACTCATTTTTTTCCATATGGGAACAACAACCTCTTCAGGTAACGCACATCTGCTTCAGCGGTGTGTCTCAAACTGCTGTATTGTTGGATTACTCCCCTGGAGCAGCAGCAAACCCCTATAACCATCTAGTGCATTGGCTTTCAGGGGCTTGTAAGACTTTAGCTTCGATATATATATATATATATATATATATATATATATATATATATATATATATATATATATATATATATATATATATATATATATATATATATACTTGAACTATAAAGAGTGAGAGAGACATAGGAGTGCTCGTGTATGGAAGTTAATTCAGTTTATCTGTAAATGTTTTCATTGATGGTCTAGACATGTTTGAGGAGGTAATACAATCTTCTGTAGTGTGTCCTCTGTGTGTCTGTGTGTACCTTTAGAGGTTATAAGTTTGATATGGAACATAAGTCCAACATCAGGATCTTTGCTTCGTGAGCAAAAATTGTATCCCATCTGCCAGGGGCATCCTATTGTGTGAGTCAAGGTTCAGTCTGTGAAGAAGTCTGTGGTCTTGGCAGCAGTTGGTGTTAGAGAGGACTTTGGTGTTATGTTGTGTTGGTAGGTTAGGGATTATATTAATAGTGGGATGATGAGGTTAAGGGACTCCATAGGTTTTAACATATATATATATATATATATATATATATATATATATATATATATATATATATATATGTCAAGTTACTTCTATGAAGAGATAAAAAAAGCGGCAAACCGTTTTACATAACTCAGGCATCTACCAGGAGGAGGAACCTTGTCAAACCTACGACGATCGGACTCCGCTCAGATTTATGTTACCTCGGTGAACAATAGAATGCAAACCCTTTTGAAGGTTTGGGTCAGCTGTGTACACTTAGCATTTCATCTTCAATTTCATATCATAGGCTTGAAGGTTATTTTGCGTACATGGCCCCCATCGTCTAAGGATCGATTGTAAAATTGTTGAAACTCCTCCCAAAATCTTTGTCTGCGAACCCAAGCCATTCATCTATGTACATATGGCTTCACAAGTGGGGATTTAGAAAGGAATCTCACGTCTGTTGCGTATCCGCCAATAACCAGTGGTGCCTAAACGAAGCAATCAAGTTTCTTTTTCCCACTACAGCTGCTGAATGTTTGGCAACGGGAGGAAATATACTTTTACGGTGTGGTCCGTTTTCTGCGGATCTGGACCTTAAAAAGCCCCTGAGTGTTGTGTCTGCGTCAACGCCCTGACAATAAAACCAAAAAGTTTACTTGCATGACTGAGCATGTGGAGGGAGGTTAATAAGATCCCTAAATAGTATATTTTCAGTTGTAGGAGTTTCCTCCTCTAAGGCAGATGCCAGGGCAGGGTTTTGCTGCCTTTTTTTTTTTGTCACAATCGACAATGGGGCTGGCTGGAGCAGATCGACTTTCAACAAGATCACAGTTTTTATGCTGTTAGAGACCGTCAACTAAAAACGGTCATTTTTTGTCAACATAAATTTTTCCAGTTTTCAAACTGATCCAGTTGGCTGGCTGGCTAGCAATGTACGAATATACCACTCGTACAGGCTGTAACAATACAGATAGACGGCAAAAAACTCAAACATTCCCTTTTTATTATGTAAAAAAACAGTTTTTAATCTTTAACCAAATTTCCCCATTAGATAGACTTTCAGAGTGGGGTCAATTTGCAACGTAGGGATCAGGGGCCAACAAAAAGCAAGAGCAGTAGCATATCTATCTATCACTCATTTTCTCATTTTTTTCATCGCTCGCCCCTGATTAGTGCATTTTAACAACTCTTCAAGAAGTCACCTGTCTATATTCTGGCATAGAGGACGAGCCCTTCGCAGTTAACGTCAACTTTGCCAAAAAAAAAGAATTTAATTTGCTGTTTCCAACGCCTCAAGCAATACGATCCATTTGATCGGAAGCAGTCTCTCAAACCGTAACGAACATGAGCTATTGCTCACTCAATAGTGTATACGAGTTTGTACATGGATATGACCTAAGATGTAATTATACATCAGTTTATAAACGCATATATCGTATGTCTTTATATTATTGTATATATGGTAGATATATACTTTATCTCACACACACATATATATAGTTATAAATGATAATTGACTGAAATGATAAGTATTTTCAGAAAATTTTATATATGTAGTGTTCAAAGCTTTATAGTTTTCCCGACTATATATATGAGAGAGTGAGAGAGAGAGAGAGAGGGGGAGAGAGAGAGAAATAAAAATATATATATATATATACAGCAAATTTATATTTTCACGTAATTTCTTTTTTCCCAGAGTACTCAATACATTATGTAGAATCAATGTGACAATACTGTATGAAGATTCAATCTATTTCAATGGTTATCCTTTGTTCAAAAGAGATTTTCAAATGCACCTCATCAGTATATATATATATACATATATATATATAGAGAGAGAGGGAGAGAGAGAAAAAGTGAGAGTTAGAGAGAAAGAGGGGAAGAGAGAGAGGGAGGGGTAGAGAATATGTGCACATATCAAAGTCAAACTGGTTTTGAGAAGCGGTCAGAGATTGATGGAACTTCATTGATTTGCACACTGTTAACAACTATCAGAGAGTTTGACAAGATGGTTCGGTTTCCCGAGGAAAAAAACAAGGACAAAACCACCACATACGAAACATACACACACACACACACACACACACACGCATATATATATATATATATATATATATATACATACATATATATATATATATATATATACATATGTATACATATACATATATATATATATATATATATATATATATATATATATATATATATATATATATAGTTGAGTTAGAGAACGGCTTAAGATATGATGAAGTAAGGATTTGCTATACGAACAGGTTAATGTTTCTGCCTTGCTTTGGCGTCTTCAGGTGAAGGACTCAGGTTATTCGAGATTTTTATACGGAACATTTTCTTTGGGGGTTATTTTTCTAGGTTGCAGGATCTTCTTTTTATTTTTGTTATATTTTTCTCTTCTTTTTGTTTAGTGGTTGAGCATTGCTCGTTATGTTTTTCTCTTTCATTTTGTGGGGATGTTGTGCTTGTTGGCAGTTATGAATTGTAAACTAGAAGGGCATTAGACTCTTTCGGGCCATTATCTTGTTAAAACATCGGCATTATATGTTATATTTATCACTATTAACATTATCATTAATGTCATACCTCCAACCACTATAAAGAGCAACCCAATCACAATAAATATCTCACATGTAGAAACAGACAAATCCTAGAATAAAGAAACTTGTAAATAAGATCATAAAAAGTGAATCCTTATACTCGGAAACAGATTTAAATGACAATAAAACAGCCAGAGAAGAAACATACCGCAAAGGCTGACGGTTCAACAACAACCTGATAACGAAAAAGCCTACACCATATCCTTCTTATTTATAATTCAAAGCTATGAAAAAGCACTAGATAAATGAGAAAAACATAACAAGTAATGACCAACCGCTAAACAAAAAAAGAGCTATAAATAGAATAAAAAGAAAATCCTAAAATCAAGAAAAATAAACAGTCCCTCCAAATTGTCTTTGATAAGAATCTAAAATATTCAGAATCATTTGCCTGAAGAAGCCAAGATAGAGTAGAAAATAAAAATGTTTGTGTAGTGTTACCTTACTTCATTATATCATCATCATCAGTCTTTTAATGTCCGTCGTTGGGACATACACTTCCCCCAGGATTTGCTACAATTCTCTATCATGGGCGTCACGGAGCCAGCATATCCTGAATTTGTTTAGTTCATCTCTCCATCTTGTGTTCCTTTGTGAGACATGATGTCCGTCGGTTATCTATCATTCTTGCAATATGACCTGCTCATTGCCATTTGAGTTTTTTAATACTTTCTATGATGTTACTGACTCCTGGTTTTCTTCCTTATATACTGTGCTGTCTTGTGATCTCTCCATGTAAGAATGAGCATGATTCTCTCATGTGCTGAGCATAATTTTCTCATGCACAAAATATATAAGAAAAACTACGTATGTGATATAAGCTATATTTTCAAATCATACCTGAAAGAGAGATGATGTTAATGATCCCAACGAGAGAAAATTTTCACGCTTTATCGTAATAAATAGGTATGTGTAAAACAGAAATTTCACAGCTGTGATTATTTCCCAATGTCAGCTGATGTAATTTATGTATTTTTTCTCATTGTTTTTCTTTTCCTCGTTGTACAAATACTTTGATGTGCTGGTACTACGTTTAATTTTTCTCCTGCAACTCAACAGTGTTCATCAAACACCATCTCCCTTTCAGCTATGATTCTAAAATAAAGCTTATGTCATATACATGTAGTTTGTTATTTTATATAGGGTATTATCATGATATATATATATATATATATATATATATATATATATATATATATATATATAGTAGATTGTGGATTCGCTACACAAACTAGCTCACGTTTCAGCTCTTTGGGCCTCATCAGGAAAATAATATATATATATATATATGTGTGTGTGTGTGTGTGTGTGTGTGTGTGCGTGTGTGTATGTATCTGTATATGTACGTGTTTGTAACACAGCTACCATATACAATATATATATATATATATATATATATATATATATATATATATATATATATATATATATATATATATATATATATTTTCATATGAATAGTTTATTATTTATATTTCAGGCATATTTCATCATATACATCGTAAATATGTACGTTGTTATCGGATATATTGCAACACGCTTAGTATAGAGAAAAGCCGGTTGACTTAACGGTGGTTGACTATTTGGAGGGTAAATTTATTTCAGTCTTGTCGACAGTTTGCCGTTTCTTTTATTTGTGGCCACTGAATTACATAGATATTTTCCTCCGTCTCAATACAATGATTACTGGATTCGTGACTCCTAACATAACTTATTTAGGCAGAGTCAATGTATTTTTGTAAAGCTGACTTAGCGTTACGAGGACGCCTCTTCTGAATTGATGGCAGACGGAGGAATAACAGCTGAGTGACTTTCCATGGACAATCCATTTCTCATAATTATACCTCCGTGGAAAAGAGCAACAAAATGACTGTTATATCGCTTGTCAGTCGTATTGATGTTTACTAATATTAGCCAAGCTTTACCCAGCATAAGACCAAATGAAGGGTTTATCGAAGTGAGTTCGATTCTCTTTCGATGCTATATATAATTGACCATATGCTAGACATGCTAATTACTAACCACATCTGCTGGCTCAGTATCAGTTGTTATTTTAAAGTCAAAAAGAACTGAACTTTTTTTTTTATCCTCCAAGGCAACTCAAGAGCAACTTCTAATTTTATTCATGTCAACATGGTCATATCGGCGTCATTGGCACGATTACCAGTTGATCGTCACTCATGATCTTCGTTTGTATACACCAACTCCGAAATCTGGCTTCAATGGACGCCGTATTAACCACTCAAGCCATAGAAGCTTCGATAAATAGGCTGGGAACATATCTGTCGTCATTCTGCTATCACTTACTCACCAAAAATCAACTTTATTTCTTTTTTATTAACTTGTAATCGTAGAAGAGTTTTTTGTGGCTATATAGCGCTTCATCTGTACTGTATTGATACATTTTCTTAATACAGTTTTTTGCAAAGTTCCTGGTGTATCATTGTTCCTACCCAATCTGGTCTTTTCTTGTGTTCACTGATGATGTACTTTGGTCCTGATGCATTAGTTAGGGACTTTCAGCCTCAGATACAGTTTTGCTTTTGAATTGTTCTCTCTTAACTTTATTCATGACTGTATTTTGGCGATGGTTGCAATCTACTTTTCAGATGGAGTATTTTCCTAACTTTACATTCCTTCAGACCGTAGTCATTATTCCCTCTTTTGTGTTACTAGCAGTTTCCATGAAACATTCACTACTCTGTAGAGCGCACATTGCAGATCCGATTCTGCCCGTTTGAGCACTGATCGAATGATAAGATGCCTGGAAGATGCGCTGAGGAAAAAGGAAACGAAACTTAATTAGCTCAAGTTAATTCGCTGTTCATGAAGAGACTTTGAAGCTCAAAGTGGCATTCTATAAGGGACAAAATATAATTCATTTTGGCACAGAAATGTCCAAATGTCTCGGTTTTTCAACGTGCCAGAAACGAGTAGAGAGGTTTTAGTGCTGGCTCAAATATGCGGGTGTAATGTTCCGGGTCAAAAAAGACATGAACTTGCATGTCTAGCACACTGATGAATTGTTGGACAAGAGCCATCATTGTTTGATGAGATTTTCCGTACCAACAAATAACAGTCATTGCATCAGATTTGACAAGATGAAGAGAAAACTATTTCAAACCATATGAAACGTTTATTTATTCGTTGTCGGATGTTTGTAATTATTGATAGAAGTATGAGATGGGCATATCTGTCTTCAACTCAGTAAAATAGAGAATCGTGTTCGAATTTTATTCAATATCAGTTCTACTATTTACTAAAGATTAGAAAATGAAATGTACAGGCTGTATACCAGTTAACAACTTCATTGAGATTGATTGAAAGTTATATATATATATATATATATATATATATATATATATATATATATATATATATATATATATATATATATATGTATATATGTATATTGATGAAAGTGACAATCGAAAGGTGGTGAGAACAAATCAATAGAAAGTTCGAATAACATATCATATATTTTATTCCCTGAGGTTGTTTCGATGCATTCTGATGGTTTTCATCCTTCTTTTTCAGAGAAAACATTTTTATTTGTTCACAGAAAATCTTGTTATTTGCATGATTGAAGGCAAGGAAAGATATGAACATACCCACCGAATAATAAAAAAAAAACATTTTGAGATGTAATACCTACTTTCTCATCAGTTTTTTCTCTTCAAGTACCAACATTAACTTCCATCAACATTCTGTCAGACCACTTCAGATCCATAATATAAACATATATATATATACATATATATATGTTAGAAATCACGTTTGCAATATGACATAATATGATATAATATAAAGCAATATCTGATATGCAATGGTTTTATTCTATAGAGTGCTCAATACATAAGCCATTAAACTATAAGTGTCAAGTTGGTTTGGAATAGAGCTGGAAATTTGGTGAACGGTAGATTTGCTGCACAAACAGGTTTATGTTTTGGCCATGTTTGGGCCTCCCTAGCCGATGATTCGACTGAAGTGGCCCAACTTTTTTTTATACACACACACACACACACACACGTTAATATGTATTGTGCCATAATAGTTAAGTATTTGTAAAATACAAAAAAGCATTGAAGAAAATTACATGCATTACATTAACAGAAATGGTGTCCAGATTGACTCAAGTGTGTATTTATATATTTCGTATAGAATCCAAAAGTGGCCATACCAATACATTTTTAGCAAGAATGATATGTTGTAATTTTTAAACATAGAATTTTAAAAAATAAATGAAAATGATTACTTATGTTTATAAAGTTGGTATTAAGTGCACATCAAGCATGACTTTCCAAATGTATAACATCAACTGACATTTTGTACTATGAACACATTTTGAATTTTGCATCATTATCACATAATACATATATTTTGAAACTGTGAAAGGTTTATTTCTCAAAATCAAAGGTTTATTTCTCAAAAATATATCATCCAGAACCTGAGCGTTTCCCAAACCTAAGTTTGAGAAAAAGTTGGGATACAGAATCAGCTAAGGTACATTGTGTTCAATTATACAAGTGCCCCTGGGAAAGTCTTGGATCTACATCTCTCAATAGGTCAGGTCATGACGATTCTGTTGGCACAATGCAACTCATTACAACCTGTCACATAAATAAAGCTGCATCATTGGCCTAACTTTCAATAGAACGGAATATGGAATCGATGAACCGAGTTGAAATTACAGTGGAGGTAGTTCGTGTTCACTTGGCTCTATTGCCGTTACAAAAGGCATGGATCCGCCTCCTTTAATTGGTAATGTCAGGTCTCTGCTGTTGTTAACCTGTTATCAAGGACAATCTGGCACTTGTAACTTGCAAAGGATGTGGGCAATATCTAGATTGAACTCACGACTACGAGGTAACAACAACACTTAATCAATGTTTATATATATATATATATATATATATATATATATATATATATATATATATATATATATATATATATATATACATATATATATATACATATATATATATATATATACCTAGCCTTCTTCCCATGGTACATCAGATAGTGTAATTTTGAGCCTATAATGTCAGATTGCACAATATTTGTTATCACTCGGGTTTGTACCGTTCTGATTTTTTTGTGTGATTTTTTGGATTGGGAATTGTCATTATTTGTTGCTTGTCATGGATGCTGTTATAGACAGCCCTGTACCCTCAAGCCTTTTTCGGGTACTTATTTGGTTTTTACTATAAAAAAAATCATTTGGTTCAGCAGAAACTAACCAAAACGGCAGTATTTGGATGAAATAACACACGAATCAATTCATACTGATATCCCTAACATAGACAACCAAAAACGAGGATAAAAATGGGTGCCTGGAGGAGTGCTTTTCTTGCTTTCCAATGCGTATATTTTCCGATGTCCAAATACCAAATAACTGTATAGGAGCTTCTATGAAATTGAGAAAGCCATATCAATTCAAGATTTTTGTCTCTTTTTTTCTTTGCAGACGTAAGAAAAGTTTTTGTATGTTTTCTGATGACCAAGAAAAACAGAATTTGAAATACGAAATACAGCCTGGCCTGCAAAAATCAGATATATGTTCACCAATCACTGTCTGTCTGTCTGCCTCTCTGTCGGTCTGTCCGTGTTCCTTATTGTGTATGGTCTCTTCTTTTCTATATTATTCTCTGTCTGGTGATTCAACTTAATTATTTCGTATTTATCTATCCATTCCAGCCTCTTCCATAACACACACGAACAAAAACACACACGCACACACACACAATATATATATATATATATATATATATATATATATATCCTCTAATGCAAACAATATCCAAAGTGATGGTTAATAATCAGTGGAAAATCTTTCAAAAGGATGCTTTCTCACTATCTATTATACAAATAATTGCTCTACATTTCCAACAGATAGGTTCAACTGCAAAATATAAGTGAAATGGTAGGCGTAGAGGTACCATAAGCAAAGATGTAGTTCTTCGTGATCAAAAAACTATTGACTAACTATGAACTGATTTCCAGGAGCATCATCAGAAGGAGATCAGTAGAAGCTGGTTCCATCCCAACCCCTAAATAGATGTGCTAGAAATAGCATATGGACATTAAAAAAATGTTTATTTTTGTTCTAAGATGATTGTATTAAAGACTATTAGGTGGAGTATGGTAGCTGTGATTCAATTCGGTTCGATAGTGTTCTGTGTACAAGTAATTCTAGATTTGCGATTCGCTCTTGTGAACGTTGTCTCCGTATGTTTCCCTATATCTAGATAACGGTTCTATAATGGCTACAAGTATGATTGGGAAGCACAGTTAGTGTGTTCCAATGGTCTGGGCCGTATTTTCGGTACCTGGTTTGTGGAAATCATACCATGTGATCAATCATATTCATTCAAGGTTATCAGTAGATTTTATAGAACAAATTCCTTTGCAGTATTCCGAAAGTTATTTCCCCAAAGAAAGTGCAATAATCTGATTTTTCAACAGAATGATGCTGAAGCCTATACTGTGCAAAGCACCAAGAATTGGTTTGAGAACAAGATAAGAAAAAGTTTATGCTGGCCAGATGAAAATCCCATAGAGAATCTATGGGCCCCATATTCAGCACGGCATGATTGGGGGAAGGTTTACAAATGCAAATCAACTTCGGTGGGCTGTCAAGTAGGAGTTGTGCAATATTGACGTTTCTAGATATAAGAAGCTTTCTGCGAGTATGACCAGCGGATTTGAATGTCTCAGAAAAAAAAAAAAAAAGGACACTGTGCAAACCAGAGTCCATATTGTCCGATTCTGCTTGCAAGTGTTAGCATTCATTGACTGTTGGGGTTTTATTCAAGAGACAAATTGGAGCAAATAAATGGAGATTCCACTTGCGCTAGGGAAATTTGGATGAATTGAAACTGATTGTACAGGGATAAGGTGAAGGAGGGAGCATTATGGGAGGAAGAAAGGAAGAAATGCATACAAGAGGAGAAATAAAGAAAGATATATTAGAAATGAGCCAGGAAAAACAAGACAAAACAGGAAGAGAACATAGAAGCGCAAAGAAAGAAAGATACGCAGGAAGAAATAAGGAAGAAAGGGAGAAAGGAAAGAAGGAAAGAAGCATGATTGATAAAAAAAATGAAGAAAAGGTGAAAGAGATGTCGAGTGGGAGAAAATTTAGTGCAATGAAAGAAATAAAATTATTCAGAAGAATGTACTATGGATAGTCAAGAAGCAAGCAAGAGAGATTTTTGGAGAAGACAAATAATCATAGTAAAAAAAAACAAAAGAGGAAAAAGGAAGAAATTGCAATAGATGACTGAGAAAAGCAACAAAAAAAATCAGGAAGAAAAAAACTGAGAAAGGAAATGTTAGTGAAAAGGATAGAAAGAAGGGAAAAACAGAAGAGAAAAAGAAAAATGTGTACAAAAAAAATGATAACTTGAAGGAAGAGAGAGATGGGGGAGATGATATTCTTGAATATATTCTGGATTAGCAGGTACATCAATAAGTTGACAGCCTACTTCATGAAGTAAATCTATCGATCCCCAAATTTGATCGACAACTTTTTAGGAACACTCTAGATGTGTGTACTCACTGGACCTGAAGGCAAATCTTCTGCCATGAAAATGTCCAAATTACTTCGTCTCAGTCGACCTTGTGATGAGTCATTAAATTATTACGTTATTTGCTATCATAAAAATTGGCAGACGATCTTCCCTGGCGTTTCCTTATTTTTCTACCGATTATCATTTGCAGAAAATCATTTTTTGTTTCTCCTTCTTCCGTATGAATTTAAGTCTTTTTTTTTTCATGTGCCACTATTCAGTATTTTTTGAATAGTTTGATGTTCACTAAAGTCTCATTCTTATTCTCATCCGGCGATGAATGATTCAATACTTCTTATACAAAAATAGTTCTCATTGGTCTTTTTAATATTAGATTTTCCTTCATCTATTCCATTTACTTCTTCTTCTTCTTCTTCTTCTTCTTCTTCTTCTTCTTCTTCTTCTTCTTCTTCTTCTTCTTCTTCTTCTTCTTCTTCTTCCATCATCATTTCCTCTTTTTTCTCTATTTCTTTTTCTCCTCCTTTTCTTCCTCCTCCTCCTTTTATTCCTCCTCCTCCTCCTCCTCCTTCTTCTTCTTCTTCTTCTTCTTCTTCTTCTTCTTCTTCTTCTTCTTCTTCTTCTTCTTCTTCTTCTTCTATCATCATTTCCTCTTTTTTCTCTATTTCTTTTTCTCCTCCTTTTCTTCCTCCTCCTCCTTTTATTCCTCCTCCTCCTCCTTCTTCTTCTTCTTCTTCTTCTTCTTCTTCTTCTTCTTCTTCTTCTTCTTCTTCTTCTTCTTCTTCTTCTTCTTCTTCTTCTTCTTCTTCTAGTCAGTCCTTTTTTGGCGTTCCTTTATTCCCTCCTTTCACTGTTTTTTTTTGTCTCTTTCCTCCTCTATTATGACCATTTTCCACACCCTCTCTTCTCCCCATGATTTCATTAGCCTTGCACACATCAGCATTCATTTGGGTACATATTCACGCCCTTTGAAAAATACTGTGCTCATTTACAATGATAAAGCAATATAAGTATTTTACCCAAAAAACATTTTTTAAAAAGTAAAAAATAAAAATCTAGAATCTGTAAATTACTTGAATTACTCAACTAAACAAAGAACAAAAGCTCTTTTTCTGGTACAACAAACTTCCCGAATAATTTTGAACTTTTGTTTGGTGGTAGGTTTTATTGATATTATAGCAATGCATATTGAGTATGTATTGTGTGGACATTTATTGACCAAACGACATCTACATCTTGTACTATATTTACACTCTTCACCCTTTGCAAAGTATAGAATTAAATTCCAAAATTACTCAACAATTTGTTTTTGCATAACTTTTGACTCCTTAGGGCTATTGAGAAAAATTAAAAAGGATTTTGGTCTTCATTCTGTGTTGCTCTTTCAGGAAATGTAATGATCAGGGTTCTTCAAGCAATGGATAATTTTTACTCGATCACTCAATTGATGGAACAATTGGAATTGAAGAGTGAGCCTTTGCTGAATATATTCTTTCGTACCCAAACCTCTCAGAAATATACCCTTTTGCATCCCCTGTAAAAGTGATAGCGAACCCATATGCTTGTACATGTTTGTTTCTCTCATTTCCTTTGAAACCTATCCTTTTTCTTTCTTTTCTGTCTCCATTTTTTTCACTCCCTTAACCCCACTTCTTGCGTCAAAACATTCCTTCCCATTCTTGCGGCTATTTTTTCTTCTCTCTTTCCTCCCCCGTTCCCACTGTGTATAACACTTCCCTTTGTCTTGTTTTTTCTTCCCCGGAGCGTTTTATCAATTAATCAATGTATAAATCTCTTTTTCCCGAACTTCTAACGTAGATAATGTTATCAAGATCCTTAAGAAAATCACCCGTTTTTCTTTCTTCTACATTTTCTCTTTCTTTCAAAACTGTAACACTTTTAATACATTCGATTTGCAAAGCTCATGTCAACATCACTGCTTTCCCACCTGCTAAAACACATTTAATCAAATTGTTATCAACATAAACGTACGGGGATAAGTAGATTGATAGATATATTGATAAAAGGATTGGTGTTAACAGAATAAAATTCCTGGCTACTCAGATATGTACGGATTTTGATTGATACAAAAAGACAGAGATAGACGGGCCCGGTAAGAGAAACAGAAGTTAACAGACTGGATAAGCTATATACTTGAATTAATCAATAGATTTGTAGCTTAATTATGGAAAATCAAGTTCATCTTAAACAATAATCAGCTATTTTCAACGTGATCTCCATCTTGATCAATGCACTTAATTCGAGCTGCAGAAGTGTTGGTCCATCCCAGTATACATATATATGCAGATTGCTGTGAAGAGAAATATATGAATAAGGAAGACCTACCTCGTAGCTGATATAAGTACACAATTTTCACTAACACTTGGATCAGTGTTCGAACCCAACTAGAATTTCGATGGCTGATTTTCCAGGCAAACATGACCTATTTGAATATTGGCGTGAAGCAATCTTCAAACCACTTCCTCATGTCCTCCATCTGGGTTTGAGTAGTCATCATCATCATCATTATCATTTTTTATCGTCCGTCGTTCGATATAAACCTTTCTCAGTATTCTCCAGTCCTCTCTACCATAGCCAACGCGGAGCAAATACTTCCTGAACTTGTTTATCTCGTCTCTCTATCATGTATTCTACCGGTGTCGGTCGCATACGTGATTTCTTAGGATCTATGTTGTGAGTCATAAGGTCCATTGATTGTCTGTCATTCTTGCAATATGGCCAGCCCATTGCCATTCAAGATTTTTAGTAGATTCTATGACGTCTTGAACTCCCGTTTTTCCTTATTTTGCTTTCGTGATCTCTCTATAAGAGACTGAGCATGATTCTTTCAAGTGCATGTTGCATGCTTTTCATTTTGAGGGTTCGTCTCTTGGATAGATCCCGTGTTTCAGCTTCTCAGATTTATCAGATGGATGCATTGGTTTTATATAATTCTTCTTGGGGCTAATGGGACTTTATTCTTGAAGGTTGAGCTCGCTCTCCCGAAGGCTTGCGGTCCTAAGGTGATTCGACTCATCGGTAAAAAAATGTGACATAGGTTTATCACAAAACGATGAGTAGAAGGATAGCTTGACGTACAGATTGAGAAACAGATACATCGATAGATAGATAGATAGATAGATAGATAGATAGATAGATAGATAGATAGATAGATAGATTACAGCAGACTTGAATCAATAGATTGATGGATAAATACATAGAAGCAGATTGGATTAGATAGATACACAGATAGATATGAACGGAATGGATGGATATAGATAGATAGATAGATAGATAGATAGATAGATAGATAGATAGATAGATAGATAGATATGAACCGAATGAATGGGTATAGATAGATAGATAGATAGATAGATATGAACGGAATGAATGGATATAGATAGATAGATAGATAGATAGATAGATAGATAGATAGATAGATAGATAGATAGATAGATAGATAGATTACAGCAGACTTGAATCAATAGATTGATGGATAAATACATAGAAGCAGATTGGATTAGATAGATACACAGATAGATATGAACGGAATGGATGGATATAGATAGATAGATAGATAGATAGATAGATAGATAGATAGATATGAACCGAATGAATGGGTATAGATAGATAGATAGATAGATAGATAGATAGATAGATATGAACGGAATGAATGGATATAGATAGATAGATAGATAGATAGATAGATAGATAGATAGATAGATAGATATGAACGGAATGAATGGATATAGATAGATAGATAGATAGATAGATATGAACGGAATGAATGGAGATAGATAGATAGATAGATAGATATGAACCGAATGAATGGAGATAGATAGATAGATAGATAGATATAAACATAATAATAGAGAGGTACTGATTGACGGATCGATTGATTTGAATAGATAGATGTCAATAGGGATTGATCGGAACAAAGACAAATTTGAACAGATAGACTGATGACTATAAACAAAATGTTTGATATACACCATGAGAGAAAGAGTCGAAGATAGTACAGTGAATACGAATAGATTTGAATAAATAGGAACATTGAAATTGATAATGAGAGGGACTGACATATGTATAGACAGGCTGATATAAAGACATACGTGTGTGATCACATAAATAGATAGGAACAGACTCGGATAGACAGACAGTCAAACGGACTGATAGATGTTCCGTTGTATATGCATTGGTCTGATTAACTAAGTCCTTTGATGAATATATACATTTACTATTCATACATGGCTGGTACGCTCTCTAGGTGAAGAGGGATACGCAAAGGGAAAGGTGGGTGGGTCGGTCGGACGCTAATCAGGTTCTGGACGTTGAAGGCGGGGCGGTACAGAAACGGTACTCTCTTGTTCCTTTTGATCATCTCGTCTGATACGTCTCCTCCACAGCCTCGTATATCGAGCGTGCAATATCTTGTTTCCAACAGAGAACTCTTTGAAGATATTTCCAATTTCTTGGTCACTATTTATGCGACCGATTTCATCTCTCTCTCTCTCTCCCTCTTCCTCTCTCTCTCTCTCTCTCTCAATCCTCCTCTCAATCAGATCAACTCTGCTCACCCTGGCCACTCTCGTAGTTGCTAACACTTTCTCCACCGTGTCTGTCTCCGCTCTCGAATTTGTTAAAACTATCGCGATGAAGACGATAATGATCATGACAAATTACTTCCTAAAGGTATAATTAATTATGGCCGTCATCGTAATTAGCTCAATTATAGAAGGTGTAACTTTAGTCGCTAACCACCATGGCCCAGTGGCAGAGTTCGCGGCTCCGGTTCGGTTTTGGTAGGCCGTGGTTCAATTGATCAGAATGTCAAACAGAAAAAAATTTGTTATCAATGTATCTCCGTTGAGAAATGAAAGACTACGATTGAGGAACCTCTCCTAGGGTCTAAGAAAGCACGGTCAAATCATGTTGGATTTACCAGTTCTGATGTGGGCAGAACAAAACTTCGATAGGCCTTGCAAGCCGGAAATTGCCCCTGTGTAACTACTTTCGACGAGGCTATACCAATTATAAGCGAATAATAGTGAATGAATAGTCCCCATTCAGTCTCTACAGACGGTACCTGCTTTATCTCTCAAATTTTGGGGCCTTTACATTACTGGCAGCTGTTTAGCTCAATGTTAAGAGCAACGCTTCGTTGAATCGCTTACCTTATCGGTGGCAAATTTGATTCTCGCAGCAGCACAATTTTAAAAAATTTTTTTGTTCTGTTTACGCTGTCGAGGCTATATGATGCATTCACTTCATAATAAAGGGAGATCATTTCAAACAGAGTTTCAAAGTAATATAACGCATTTATAATTATTTCATGTCAGATAATATAAGAATTGCTGAATGATATATGAAGAGAGATAGAGGAAGGGAAATAGGGAGAGAGAAGGAGTAAAAAAAAGGAAGAGATAATGTGAACGCTAGTACACAATTGTGACACTATGGGTCATTGCCACCTGAGTTTATGAGCTTTAAAAGATGGTCGTCTTCGAATAAACATGCTTTAACATATCATGTGTATCTCTTGCTGAGAGTCATGGTTGAGGAATCAGAAGTCCTGAATCAACGGTGGGTCAGAAGATATCGGTGTCAAAACCGTAACGGTATCTAGAAAGTAAGCCGATACCACAGGCTGTGACATTGATAACGTCATTACGCATGACACCGTTTCTCCACAGATCATCGAACCATGAACAAAAGCCTTTTTATTTTCTGGTCATGTTTTTCGTGACAAGGAAATAACAGGAATAATCAGTTATTTTTTTCCTTCATCGATGTTCTTTCGCTGTTTATTACATCATTCTACAAAAACTGTTCCTTTTTTTAAGATACCCGAAGTCTGTTCATAACTGAGCTCTGAATTTTGGATTTAAGTCTGTCGTAACTGACAATGGATGTCAGAGCAGATTGCTGTTTTTCCAGTGAGGATGATGATAATAATTAGGATGATGAAACCGTTCCTTTTTTCAAAACACCCGAAGTCTGCTCATTACTGAGTACCAAATTTTAGGTTTAAATCCGTCGTTACTGACAATGGATTTCGAAGCGATTTGCTGTTTTTCTAATTATGATGATGCTGATGATGATTAGTATGATGAAATCCCTCACCACAGTGACAAAGTCGATAGACTATATACATGGGATTAATAGAGAGCAAGAGGACTCGGCAGCCTTACAAACTACATTGACACTGATATCAAGAGAATTTAAGATTACGCAAAACAGAATAATGAAAAATTATTTACGATTACTTATGTCAGCCAAACTTTGCAATGGAATTGACTGCAGGACGAATTGAGTATAAAAAAATCACCAAAACAAGAAACTAAAAACGAAATGAAAATCATTTAGACAAAAATTTCAAATGGCAAAAAAGAAAGACACAGATTTTGAGGAATTTGAAATCCGAATAATCGATAGGATCGAAACGACAGCATTACTAAAATCTGCAAGAACACTGAAGAAGTTGGAGTTTTGAAGACTCTTCGTGCCACTCAATATCCATTTAGAACCATCAGTTATTACCGGTGTTAAACCATAATACGTGGGATGTTAATAATAATAATAATAATAATAATAATAATGATAATAATAATAATAATAATAATAGTAGTAGTTTATTGCAAAAGTGCCCAGCGCATAGATTTCCTCAATATTCAAGCAACCTTTTGTATTTTTCAAGTTCCCTTTGGTCATTACGACTTGGCGTGCAACAAATTCCGGGAATGGATACAGAAATGTTATTATAATGGATTTTGATAAAGAATAATTGTTGCATATGAAATGCATATAAATCATTTAGACGAGCTCACTTTTACGAAAAAAACGCAGAACTAATGTCGTAGAAAAGGTACAGAGACGCAAAATCCAAGTTTCTATAACAACGCGTCCTTCTACATCTCACTTGAAATCACCCCCTGAGGGAAGACCTTCTCTACTCATCGTTTGCGAGACCAGAGCCAACAAATATCTATAAATCAGTTCGCTTTTTTATCTATGTATCTATTCGTCATTCAGTCCTCCCTGCTTCTATCCCAGTATTCAGATCATTCTCTCTCACAATTCCCTCTTCGTCTCTCTTTTTTCTATCTGTCTATCTATCAATCTTATGTTTTAATATTGTTCTTATTAATTCATTCGACTCTCTGTATTCATATCTATCCACCATTCTATCAATCTATCGTATTTTTACCCGTCCGTATCAATCCATATAACCGTCAATGAATCTACACATTAGTCTGTGTTCATATCTATCTATCTATCTATCTATCTATCTATCTATCTATCTATCTATCTATCTATCCAACACAATCAGTTATAATCTATCTATCAATCTATCTATCTATCTATCTATCTATCTATCTATCTATCTATCCGACACAATCTGTTCAAATCTATCTATCTATCTATCTATCTATCTATCTATCTTAGTATGTCCATTACATCAGTTTGTTCACCCCTTTCCCTTCCTCTAAACTATCTATCTATCAAATCGATTCTTTTCACATCTATCTATCTATCTATCTATCTATCTATCTATCTATCTATCTCTTATTGTCCTACTGTTTCTCTCTTGTTGTTTTTTTTAATTTTGTTTCGTTAATCGTTATCCACTAAACATTGTATAGAACAAAACCAAATGGGAAGGAATGCGCAGTAAATCTTGCAAACACGTGGGTGAACACATGGAAGCCGTAATGACAGGAATGGATGTGAAAGAAAATCCTTTATATATATATATATAAATATGTATGTATATATATATATATATATATATATATATATATATATATATATATATATATATATATATATATGTATATATATATATATATATATATATATATATCAACTAGTTTTGTCCTATTCTGAGGTAGAATATATATATATATATATATGTATATATATATATATGTATGTAAATATGTACATAAATGTGCCTATAAATATATATATATATATATATATATATATATGAGTGTGTGTGTGTGTGTGTGCGTGTGTGTATAAAAGAACCGATAATGCAAAGGCTCAATTACTGTTCAATAACAAATAAGTGTTTTTCTGTAATATAATACCAACAATAATCATTCTGGCGGATCATATATATCCATTTTTGATATACATACATATACACACACATGCATGCATGAGCATATATATATATATATATATATATATATATATATATATATATATATATATATATATATATATATATATATATATAATCTAAATTGAGTGAAATATCAAATGTTTAACGACTGGAGATCATGTAAAATAAGTTTTTATATAATACAACGCAATTCATAATTCATCCTGACGGACCACATACGCCCATCCTTATATATATATATATATATATATATATATATATATATATATATATATATATTTCTGAAAATTAATTCCGGCGTCCCTGTATAGCTTCAGAAACATTAGAATTTGCACGAACGATTTCTGATTTTCTTACGTAACATTTCATCGTTCAATTTTTCTTCAGTGATTCCGTATTTTCAAAAGATTTTTGCCTGAATTCTGTCAATCATTCAGAAGTATAAAGTATTCAAGAATGTATGTTTTAAGGGAAAATAGGAGATTTTTTGCACTTGTGGTATACATGGTTAGTCACTTAACTCTGTTCTCATCGGCATTTGTACATTTGTTTTTATCGGTTGATCACGTAATTATGCGTAAACAGTCTATCTTAAAACTCTATTCCTACACCCGTACATAGCTTTCTCAAATGATCTTACAACTATTTAGTTCATCTTTCTATTCATTTATTTCTCGAAGATTGTTATTACGTATTCTGATTTTTGGAACCTGGCCTCTTTTTTTGAAGACTCACTGTAGATAATATAACTTAATGTCGCACTTACAACACAATACAAACATGACTAATTACGCAGCATGAAAACTAATATTTGTCGAGTGTTCCATTGATATCTTAATGGCCTTTGTTCTGTCACCGACCTGAAACTGCATGTTTCTAATCTCTATCCCCCTTTCTCCCCCCTTCTCTCTCTCTCCCTATATATATATATATATATGTATATATATATATGTATATATATATATATATATATATATATATATATATATATATATATATATATATATATATAGAAAGAGAGAGAGAGAGAGAGAGAGATGTATATGTATATATATATATATATGTATATATATATATGTATATATATATATGTATATATATATATATATATATATATATATATATAGAGAGAGAGAGAGAGAGAGAGAGAGAAATGGACAGAGAGAGAGAAATGGACAGAGAGAGAGAGAGAGGGACAGAGAGAGAGAGAGTGAGAAAGAGAGAGCAAGAGACAGAGAGAGAGAGAGAAGGGGACGGGAAAAAGACTGGGAAGATGTCCGAAAAGGCATTTCAATGGACTCTTTGTTTTTTAATTCAAACACAGAACTATTCTCCGTGTCTGGAACTCGTTTTGACTGTCAACTAGTCTATCCCGTCTGAGTCATTCGAAAGTAAATCTTTTCAAAAATAAAATTGCGAAATAGAATTAAATCAAATTAATAAAATAAAATAAAAAAACGTCCCCTAAATTTAACTTGGTTATCGCTGAGAAGAGTTCAACACACAACATCTGGCTATCTCGCAATTTCACGCGTCTTATTTATAACCTCGTGTTTACTGCCCGCCGACTCTTAAACTAATTAGTTCCAGTTTTGCTCAATATGACATTTTGTTACGGGCAAAAATGAAAATGAATCAGATAAACAGTGGACAGGAATTGTTTACAAAATATATCCTATCTCTTAAATAAATATATCGTAAATAAGATTTGATAAAAAAAAAAGATCAAAATTAGTATCCGACAAAGCAAATAGCTCTTAGTTCCTTAACTAAATTAGGAAAATGGAAATGATTTCTTCTCAGAACTTTTCTGCAAAAAATGTATCCTTATATTTATTAGATTACGTGTCGTCCGATAATAACGTCTTTTGGTATAGACGAAAAAAATGATTAAATCAGATTTATTGCGCATCGGGGATAATTTTCAAAATATATCCTAGCTCTTTGAATAAAATGAAATTACTACCCATCAGAGCAAATAGATCGTCATACCTTAATCAAATTACCAGAATAAAAATGATTTCTCTACATAAAAGCTCGTAGCTCCTTAAATAAAAGAAAAAAATTACAACTTATCTGGGTTGGTGTGAAGAATAAGGCGCAGGCCCTCAAGTCAACAGCTAGGTAAGCAAGCGACAGATCTAAGATGAAAGAGACAGTTGTCAAAATCGATTATAATTGACAATGCAAAGAAATTTGAATAGTATTACATCTAATACTACTGCTGTGATAAAAACTCTGACTGGTTTAATGAACAAAGTTGGTCAAACTCTCTTGCTTAATTGAAACCTAGAAACTTGAAACAACTTTTTTCTCGATACAATATCAGTCCAAAACACTATACCCTATTTCAACTTCCTGGTCAGTATAAATGCGATTTGTAAACTTCAGCGGAATAAGTCGTCCTGAGTTACGAAAGTCAACTTGTCATCAGTTTTTGCGTAGATGACGTCACTGGTTTTGCTGTGACAAACGAAAATTAAATCAAAACTCAAATACTAAGGGTTTGACAATAGCAAAATTATCATTTTGATGTCGGATAATATCAAGTTTTGAAGCCGGATAGATTAGGAGACTGCTCTAAATCAGTTAAAATTGGCGGTTTCGTAACAACGTAACTGTACTCCCCAACTTTTTACCTTGCAGATTGCACTTATTCGATTATTGAAATGACTTTATTGACAGCAAGAAATTCTCCTATTAAGATCTCATCGTCTTAGCCTTCGAAGAATCTATCAGTTCTTGCGTCATCATTGGCAGCATCTTTTTAGCATTCGTTGTTGGAAACAAACCTTCCCCATGATTAGCCAAACCTTTCTATCGTTGACGTTGCGGAGCCATTACTTTCTTAACCTGGTTAGTTCGTCACGCCATCTAATGTTCTGCCGGCAACAGTTCCTCATATAGAGTTTCATGATGTCCAGAGGCAGTCAGGCATTCTTTCAACATGGCCAGCTCATTGCCATTTGGATTTTCTGATTGATTCTAAGATATATCTGAATCCTTTTTTTCTCTGTGATTTCTACATGTAATGATGAGCATGATTGTTTCCAGTGCACGTTGCAGGGTTCTCAGTTTGAAGGTCAATATTTCGGTTAGGTTCCATATTTCAGCTCCATAGATGAATATCGGAGGATTGTAGGCATCTCTTTGTTGGTACGGCCAAATCAAATTAGATGCTCTTCTATGATCACCTAGTCAGGACAACATGGGTCACCCACTGAGAATACCAGTTCGTATTGAACACCCTGAAATATTCAATAACAGTTCACTAAATTAAATACATTTGGCAAAAGTCATCCAGGCGTTTGACTTGGTCTAGTTGTTTGGAAGGCGGCTTCTTCACTTCCATTATCCCATAACTTACTAGAGGGTTTTTGATCCCAACTATTATGTTGTCAAGGCATCCATATTTTCAGGGATGGGTTTAGGGCGAGATAGCCCGACAGAATCCACCCTTTCTCAGGGTTCCTCAATCGTTCTCTTTATACTGAGTGCTTGACAGAGAGTCATTGAGTACCATTTTCAATGTCTTTGGAATGACTCAGCTATGACTTGAACCTTTGATCAACCGAACTTGAGGCGAGAATACTACGACTGGGCTACGGTGATCGGTGAATGGTGGTTTATAAAAAGCCATAGATCCCCAACAATAAGATATCAACCATTGTAAGCGATATTCGAGATGACTAAATCAGGCGGCCTGTTGTCTGAAATCACAGCTATGATTGAGAATAACAGTTCTATTGTCATAATTGTTGAATTGAAAAATCAGATTTTACAGGTCAGGTGTTGCATCGAAGTATTTTTCTAAATTGTTATTGTGTCTGTATAAAGCCATACGTTACGCGCAAATACGTGCGTGCACACACACACACACATACACATATCTTCTAAAATGATTTATAGCTTTAACAATTGAATTTATATGAAAACAGTATATATTATCTGTGTGTATATATTCATCTTATCATACATATATATCTGCAGTATATATATATATATATATATATATATATATATATATATATATATATATATATATATATATATGTATATATATATATATATATATATATATATATATATATATATATATATATATATATACATATATACATATATATATATATTGTCTGGAAATGTTTACATCTTTCATACATTGAAACTTTAGGAAAAAAGCGTTTATGTTAAGATTCAGTCACTTATTTCCCTCAAAATATGATTTGTTTAATTTTCCTCGGTGAATTTTGATTTACGCATAGAATATGATATTTTAATACTACGTGTGAAATTTTCTAGTTAGGATCATCAATTGTTTACCATATGAACGTTTCAAGAATTCAGGAAAAAAAAAACAGTTATATTTTTCTCATTATGAGGATTTCTTTCGGAAATAATCATTGAACATCTTTCAGTTCAAGTGTGCATTGTTTCAAAAGCCCGGCAGGAAATATTTCAATCAAATAAATCGTTAACTTTTAGCAAGAGTCTCCATTGTTACGGATAAGGAAACAGAAAAAATATCATGCTGTTATATGTAAATATATATATATATATATATATATATATATATAGAGAGAGAGAGAGAGAGAGAGAGAGAGAGAGAGAGAGGCGGGAAAAGAGACGATGGGGGAGGACAGTGAATTAAGATTTCTTTCAATACTTCATTACAGATTGTACCTCCTGTTTCAGTTAAAAAGTTTTCCAAATGAAAATACATTAATACTCATACATATGCTTGGTCCATATTTATTATTGTACAATTTTTATGCGAAAAATGGGGATATTTCTGTATCGAAAAATGCCCAAGTGATGATATTTTTTTTTGATGAATGTTACACCTTCTTTTCTCTTAATTCTTTTTCTTCACACACACACACCTACCCCATATATATATATATATATATATATATATATATATATATATATATATATATATATATATATATATATATATATATATATATATATATATATATATATATATATATATATATTCTGAGTGACTGTAAAGTTTTCTTTGATTTTAAAAATATGTTAAATAAGCTGTATGCTAGGCACAAATATATGGTTCATTGAAATTATTCCATACCAAAAAATAAATTTTTTTGTTCTTTGTTAACGTCGGCATGTATTTACTTTGCCCTGCACCAGAGATCATAAGTGATACCAGGTTTCATGCCGTATGTTCTCAAACATCGATTCCAACGCTGCTGCTAAAAATTTTCTGTAAGCTAACCACCAAATTTCAGAATCAAAAACTGATCAACTTAATAGATTAACTACTCAACTTCTGGTGAACGTGATGAGAATGGTGTTAACCAATCATTTCTAATAGATTGGTTTATAAAGGTTGCATTCAAGACCTGGAAAACAGCTTAAACTCAGGTGATGCAATGTCATATTTTGTAGAAAAAACTTCTTACAACCGAATTTCTCCTACATGGGGTGCAAGGTAAAACTTCAGCGTGTCCTGATCAACGCATGTTGAGATGGCTTTTACCGTAAAAAGATGATTTACTCACCATTAACTGAACAGCCATAGCGTTCAACTTTGGAGTCGTATGAAAAATTCTTTTGTAGAATAAATACGGCCAGAAATAATTCCGATTATGACATCGGTAGAGTTTTCCACAGGAAAGTATCTATGATAGTATAAGATTGAGTAAGAAAAATCAAGGAAGATATAGATTCTCCAGAGTCTGGACGTTATTAATCAACCCGTCAGAATAGAGGCCCCAACCAGTTCAAAAATGAAAACAGACATTTTTAGAAAGCGTTTAGTGAAGTTTTGGCACCAATTTCTAATTCGAAGATAAAACAGTATAGCCAGGTACGCTAAAACACACGAAAAAAACAAACACATGCTCATATCAAATATGAAAATGGACAAAACCCTTGTCACCTTTGATAGCTACGACTGTTAAATTTTACAGTTGTTTTTCTGCATTTGGCTTCGATAATTCATTTTCGAGAGCCCTTACTCTTTATTCCCTTCTCTAATACGCCATGTGGACACTCTGACCCCCACCCAAAAAAAAATTATATCTATTTACCGCTTTTGCCGTGTGAAAAGTAGTGCAAAACACCAGGTGTGTAAAAGCATCATCGTCTTCATTATTTTACGAAATAATATTTATAATTGGTCTACGTAATGACACAAAACTAATGTTTCATCAAGCATAGTTTTTAGGACACCATTGTACACAATAGGGAAAAGACTTTGTATCCAGCCTTTATATATATGAATTGAAACTTGTGTTCATTTGTGTGTTGAAGGTTAATTTTTCTTGGGAAAGATATGTTTTACGAGCCAAAAAAAACTTGATAGATTTACTGTTAAATAAACTTCAATACGCACAATCTATAAATGTATTTCTCTAAGAAAATATACATGAGTGTAGTAAAAAACATCATGCAAGTACCTAATATGCATTACACACACACACACACATATATATATATATGTGTGTATATATATATGTGTGTATATATATATATATATATATATATATATATATATATATATATATATATATATATATATATATATATATATATATATATATATATATATATATATATATATATATATATATATATATATATATATATATATATATATATATATATGATGCAGGTATATAAGTATCCAAAGAAAGAACAAAGCACCCATCTTAGATATATCCCAGGAGATATCAATTATGTTTTCTTGTTTTTAGAAAGCTATCCCGGGGCTTACTCAAACAGAAGTTTTACTCCGTGAAAAAAAAAGAGAAATTAGAGAATAAAGTTTAATACTTACGTTCTCGGCAAATTTTCAGCTTTACTCGATTAATTATGAATTAGGTTTTTGATCTATGGAAAAAGACATTTTCCACCTAATATTCATTTTTTTTTTCGAAATATTTTTCATCACTTTTACCGATTCAATTTATCTCATATTTGTTTATTGTTTATTTTCTTTTTTTTTCTATGTCGTGCCTCGAATGAAACTTATATTTTAGCATCATTACAAAGACAGTGAAATGAAGAAAACATATTTTCCGGGTGCATTCTTCTTATATTATCTCCCGTTTTTGTCGATATTCATTGGCTGCCTTTTCAAATTATGGGAGGCTGCAAATTGATGACGCAAAGCACCGTTTCTTTAGGGCTAATTTATTCTTGAAAAAAAAAACATTAAAAAATCGAGAACTGAATTTAATTTAAAGAAAAATAGACCCACATTGAAATATTTTGTTCAAAATCTTTCATACCTACTAATACATTCAATCAGACAAGGTATCAAGTCAAGCCATAGAACTGATCACTAAGCTCGCTACATTTCACTAACATATAATTATTTCATGTCTGTCTACAAAAAAACATCTGCTTCGGAGAGAGAAAATGGAGTGAATTGATTCAAGACTGATTAACATTCGACCTATCGACCAGTTCCATAAAATCTGCTCAGGGAGTGAGGGAGATCAAACATGCAAAACCTTTCCTTGGTATTTTCTTTTGGGAAAATTTAAAGTTCACACAAAAGGTCATCCACTTTGAAATTTCACTTCCACTTCGCTACAAAATCAAATCGCCGTACTCAAGTTATCTGATAAAGTTTACGAAAATAAATTCAACTCAGTCGGTCACATGCTTGTAAAATCCACTCCGTGCCAGAAGTAGACTTCTTGATATTTAACATGAACTTTGCCAATCAGGTCATTGTATTTCATGAACTTTAGCTATGGGTGCCGAGCATCAGCAACTATGATAACTACCTGATCGTGCTTCAGGTGGCACTTCAACTGAGATCTTGCATTAAGAGTCTGAACTCAGGTAAATAACAAAAGATTTTCATAGTGCTTTCACATTCAATTCCTGTGGTTGGTTCTCAAATTGAAATTTTATTGTTCGGGATGTGCGTGGTAGCCTAGCGGTTGACGACTCAGAAATTGAATTAACCCAGTTCAAAGTCCGGATAGGACAGATTGCCTTCACTTCAAACCTCTGCCCTTGAGGGAGACATGAATTTGTTTCCACTCACCTATGAATAAAATGGCACTGGCTGAAGTGAATAGCAGCAGATTAGATTCTTGTCTTCTTCGCATATCACAAACAGGCATCCAAATTTTAGAAGATCATTTCTCATCAGACGAACTCACCCCTGGCATTGCTCAGTGTACTCTGGGTCTGAAAGGGTCAGTGTTCGCCCTGTAACAAAGTCGTACCCTTATGTCATCGCAAGGATAAATGCCAGAACTAAATAGTATTTTGCAGAAATCCCTGCGCCTAACGTTTGCATGTGAGATTCTCTACATTAAACTGACCTTGTGTTACATCCTATTCTCGTAAATTGGAGTAATAGAATCTATTAGAAAATTAAAATGGCAATGGGCTGGTTATGTTGCAACAATGAGAGAGAATCGATGAACATCACGACTTACAACATGGATCCCCAGAGCCGAAGCCGACAAAATGGAGGGATGAACTAGACAAATTCAGGAAATACTGGCTTTGCGACACCCATGATAGAGAAATGTGGTGGATCCTATGTCCAACGACGGACATTAAAGGATTGATGATGATGATGATGATGATGATGATGATGATGATGATGATGATGATGGTAGAACTTATGCAGGTACAGTTAGATCTTTTTAGAGTTTGGATTTTAAGGGAAGGCGATTTTTTGTGGCTAAGATATTTGAATTGTTTGGATTGATATGGAGATAAAGGTAGAACAGAAGAAATAAAAACGGGAAAATATTGAATATAACTGAATACAATAATCACCAGATGAAGGTCTGTTGACTCACCAGCTTAAAGCTTGCGATTGAAACGACAAAGACAAGACCACTAGTTGATGAAATCATTGAATGTGTAAACAGTTCTATATAACTGAAAAAAAAAACACACTCAGTGAATATATAATTTGAAAGAGTGATATTGGGTCGCTATGTTTATTTCTTTTTAGAATCGGAAAAGTTCCAAAGTTGTCAGTCAGTCTGAATAATATATTATGGACTACTTTAGATACTGAAGATCTTTCAATTGAGGTTAGCCAAGACCACAGAGTAGAACCGTGACATAGGTTGCTCTTAGTAAGGCCTCAAGTGACTAGTTGGGAGCTGCTGAGCTCTCTAGAAGTATCCATTTATGAGAGGTGAACAGGTCATTTACTCTTGAACTCTCCTTGGATCAAGCCTTCCACCAAGGGCGAAGAGGTTCGAAAGTTGGACTCTTTCTAGCGTGGGAATCAACGGGAGGTGCCATTATGAATCAGTGACTGCTTACGGGCAAGTCACAGCTTAAGAAATCCCCAGTCTTTCACCTTTCCCCGGCATCCGGATATCGTTTTTTGTTTTCCTCCTTCCCTCTCGAAATATCTCCCTCTATTACCACGATCAACCCTCTGCATCAGGAAGGTTGCAGTGGACACCCACGTGTCCATTGTCTGTCCAGATATGAAGGTGGAAATTACAACGGTTGTATTTGATAGAATTGTTAGTGGTGGCTAACTGAGAGAGAGAGATCAAAGGCAATCGTCTTAAAAGCCATTGCGTTACTCTTTGACAGCTGAGAGTTGTTGAGGCTATTAAGCGTACGAATATGTAGCGACCAGTAAACAGGAGCAAAGGCTTTAATATCATACAAGGTGGGTGATAAATGACGGTGCAAGATGAGGACGGACATAAAAAAGTAGTTTAGAAATGTGTGCATAGGATGAAAAATGCTTCAACAGTGATAACTAGAGCAATAAATAAGCGTTGAGAAACATTTGTAACATTAAAAGGAGAGAAGACTTGGAAGATTGGCGCAACACATATTTTCTCAACGATGAAACTCGATGCTCAACCAAGCAAGAGTTTTTATTTCTTACCCTCACAGTCAATAATCGAACAACCGCAGCGTAAAAAATTGAAGTCATCTAAAAAAATTCCATAATAGAATAAATGTGATCTGACTAAATTCTGTTTATGACATCACTAGCGTTTTACCTGGAAAACATCAACAAATGGAGTAAAAAAAAACAAACAAACAATCATCTTGAAACGTTTAGATTGTAGAAAATCTAAAAGTTATCATTTGACTCTAACCAACAAAAAAAAAGCCCCCAAATGATGAAAAAAATGTTTGTTTGCTTTTCTTTTAATTGCTTTTTAGAAATCGTCTTGTGGAGTACTGATGCCAATTTTGAAGTATGTACATAGAACGGTATGGCCAGGAGCGTTGGAACACACGAGCATATAAACAAACATATAAACGAACCCAAGAACACACGCACATTGAAAAAGGATACAACTGTTTGCCATATTTGATGGCTACGGTTGTTCAATCATTGATAATTTTGGCCTACATTTTCTTTTTTTCGTTACTGCAAACCAATATCAATCGTGTGACCAATTGGTGAAGTGTTCCCCTCCGGCTCAGTAAGCTGTGGTTTCAATCTAAAGTGATGCTCAATGCCACTCTGTAAAGCACTCAGCATTAAAAGGGCACAGTAGAGGTAGCAAGGGCAGGCTATCTCGCCGAAGACACATCCAGGAACATTGATTCCCCCTGCAGCACGAAGCAGGGGGCCTAATAACACGTCAAGCCGTTTTACATTCAGTCGAAATTGAGTAAATGATTAAGGATTGGAAATAAATATATTCAGATGAAACTTGAACTTACTTCTCGTACACCTGGAAGGACTTCTTACCGTTACTGTGCTTTGCCCATTCGGCTTCGAAATTCAATGATCAGTATTTACTCAGACGTAGTCGGACAGCTACATTCCTCATTATCGCTACGTATCTACTTACATTCACATGCAGGCATACATACAAACTCTGCACATAAGTCTGTAACTGTAATTAAGATCGAGCATTTTAAAGAATTATTGGATCCGCTCGAAGATTTAATCAATTGTTCCCTAATCGATGACCCATTCTATCACAGAATGTCTCTGAAATTCGATGAGACCGTTTGATAATACTGTATGGACAATTAGACGAACAAACAAACACTGGTAAATACATAGCCTCTGTCCAGCGTCATTGAGCAGTGAAATCTCGTCAAAAATTTCTGGCATCTGGAATGTATAACAAAAGAGAAAAACTCAAAGTGTACAAAGTCATCTCGAGTTACCTACCTTAAAATTTAAGAACGGACATCCTTCCGTGGGCTTACTCAATTTGCAGTGAAATGCTATAGAGTGAACTTGTATACTGTGTGACTGTCACGTTCAGAATTACCGATGTGTCGAATGGCTGATCCATTCATCACGTTTCATGCATGCATCTTTTCTTTTGGGGATGGGGTGGGGGTCAAAAATATCACTTCTCAGAGATCCATCGTCACCACTGTAGTTTACTTTTTGCTTTCTGCAATTCCTGCTTGTTTACAAACTTAGAATCAGCCTTGAAATGAAGGGAACTTTCGACCATTGACAAGATTTAGGGTAACACGGTGAAACAGATGATTGTGTTGCGCAAAGAGCATATGGGCTATTTTCCAAAGTGGAAGGGATTATAGTGAAAGTTTGTGAGCCCCTAAGTGGAGTAATTTGAATGGGACTAAGTCGTGGAAAAGTTGGCAATGTAAAAAAGGAAAAAAAGACTTCGTAGTAAATCTCAAATTTGTTATTAAAAACTGTAGTCGTTTACGTAAATTCCATCCGTGACAGGTAGTCTCAGGCCTTTGAATTTTTCCCTTTGTTTCCTTATCCTCTACATTCTTTCACCTTTATTCATATATATATATATATATATATATATATATATATATATAATAATTTTTTTCATATTGTCATGCTGGAAAATTTTTTGGGGTCAATTCTTATGTATAGTCTCAAAGTATGCACGATCGTGTGTCATGCAAGCTACTTTTAATCTGATTTGTGTTATTTGCTATATATATATATATATATATATATATATATATATATATATATATATATATATATATGTATATATACATATACATATATATATATACATATATATATATATATATATATATATACATACATATATATATATATATATATATATATACATATATATAAGTGTGTGTTTGTGTGTTTGCGCGTGTGTGTGTGTGAACATACACACATGCCTAACACCTGTCTCGCGTATGTAGCTTAACTGCAAAACAAAACAAAAATTTTATCATGAAGATAAAATACCCGAACAGTGAATGAGATTTTCTTTAGGCCAGTTGACATAATTAACATCATTACTTATATATGAATGTATGTATGCATATATGTCCAGAGACTATCTTGTGTCTAAGATAATTACGTATTCCCCTTTGGGCCATAGTTTGGTTATTTGAGTACAAATACTAAAACAATTTCGAATTTTGATTTTTAAGGATGGCAGGTGCTTCGATACTCTTATCTTCAATTTTAGCACTTTTCGTCTTGTGAAATGCAAAACCGATTTTGTTTAGTATCACAACTATGGATATAGTATAGGCAACTTTGTCTCGGTGGGCTTATGGCCTAATCGTGTTGGATACACCGGTTTCTCGTATCGGAATTGAGCAACGTCAAGCCCGGTCAGTACCTCTACTTAGATCAGTGAATACTTGGGAATACCAAGTAACCCATGCAAGGAAGGTGAAGTGAGAGTTATCCCCCTAAAGCTAATTGATTCTTCTAAGTCTATTCAATATATCGAGCGCCAAGAGAGGAAGAAATAGCGATATAGAAAACCCAGGCAGATAATGTAGCTCCTGGATACAATGGAATGACATGAGGATGGTCCCACCTAGGTACAAACCTGGACAGTGCGTATCGAGATCCTAGGACACCCAGTTGCTAAAATACCAATCTCGGTCTCGCTGATGTTCATAGGAAAATGGAGCGCCATACGTTTGACATCAGTTGGGATGAAGGAGCTACCAGAATAGTGTCAAAGTTGCATCCAACATTTTTGTTCCCTAATTAGGAATCAGAGTACTCCTTCTAGTCGAGCTGCCTTCCTTCGGCAAGAGAGGACCCAGTTCGCTCTACTGTCATTCCAAGTAGCTTAGGGAATGGAATCCATGCTTTTCTCAAAGGTATTAGTTCGAAGTGAACATCACCAAACTTGACCAGGGATTGAACATGGCTCGACTATTACCAATTTCCACACCATCAACAGCTACGCCACACGCACCTCCATTATGCATACATGTTAACAGGATTGCAAGTTTAACCAAAGATTTGGCATTGTGAACCTCCGGCATGAAAAATAGTGAAAGCCGACCTAATAAACAAAACCTTTTGCCCACTTTTACTCATCAAACCATTAGTCTTCCCAGAATTCACCGCTGTTGCTATGGAGGCGTCGAACAGATAATGTCTCTACCTAGAGCCATGTTTTTTACATACATCAAAACTCTCCGGCAGTGATGTGTTTTGTTGAGTGTAAAGAAAGATAAAGTTTCCATCATTTATAGTATTTTTTTTCGCTCTTTTTTCTCCTGTTCTTTTTCTTTTTTCCAATCTTTTGATTTTCTTTTTTGCTTCACTTATTTTCTTTCTCATCCGACATTTCGTTTGGCCTCGGACCACACAGAATTACTAAAGCTTTTTAAGCTCACACTTCAATGTCCCTAATCTCTTGGCGAATCCAACTCGCTCATCTTTCCTTCGGTACTTCATCGTTTTGTTTTTGTTGTGGTAGTATACGGTTTATATCTGATCGTTTTTTTTTTCCTATTTTTTCTCTTCTCTCAAGTGTTTATTCCTTTCCGTCTATGTCTGAGTTTTTCCACAGCTATTTTTCTCCACCCGCCTTTTATTATTTTTTTTTTTTTTTCCTCCAGGCTTTTTTATTGGCTTTTCTATATTTCTCTCCAGTCCACATATCTTCTCATGTATTTATCTAAGGCCTACCTTTTCCAACCTTTTTAGACTGGAGGAAACTTTGAAATAACTTCCATACCTTTCATATAGAATATAATCCTTCGGAAAATGTTTGACTTGTGAGTTAAAATATAAGAGAAGCTAAATGGTCGACCGTAGTCGGTTGCCAATCCAAGGCTCCTCTTCTGTTTTGTTACTATCCATTTGGATAGGTATAGGCTCAACTCTTATCCCTGGTCTTGGCCTCTAGTCTAATCCCTCAGCTTAGGGTATACTCAATTAACTGCAGAGCACACTGAGAAATGTGTCCCGATAAAGAGTTTTCCATTTGCTCGTATCAAATCCTTCTGTGTGTGAGACAGACGTGCTAACCATTGCTCTATCTGAACGGCTCGTGATGAAAACAAAAGCGGTTCATATATAGCTGAAACATCAGCATGTATTCATTCGGGGTGTATAGCTCAGTTTTGACATGAGACCAAAGTATACAGCATCTACAAGATAGTAAGTAGGAAGGTTATGTTCGATTAACTTTGCTTATCAACATTCCCAGATTATGTGTTCATATTTCCACTAAACGTTTTCTTGGTATTTTATTCTTGCTATATAATGTTTCCTTGTTACTTGGATGTTCCCCTCAGAAATGACCGGGTCGTTCATGTACTGATCAGCACTGAGGAGCCAAGAACTACTTTATTTGGTAATTTGAATTTAATAATTCAAGTATCTTACAAAGTTGTTTTCTTTAAAGTCTCAACTCAACCCAAACTGTTTTAAGGTTTGATCAGACATGAAGTCTTAAGAATGTCTCGGAGGTAATTTATGACGTATCTGTTACGTCAAAATAGGATGGTAAATAAGTCAATGAAATGTGTTTGCGACGATCAAATAGAGAAGAAATTTGCATATATGCTCATTAATTAAATTTTCTTATTTGAAGTTCGTTTTACCTTATTTCTTTTTTCTTCTTTCTAACATTCACAAATCATTTTCTTGTATCCAGACTTATTTCCTTCCTTTGTTTCCTCCGACTTGATAATTTTTCTATCCAGTTTTTCATTTCTCATTGTCATTTTGCCTTTTTGAGAACTTTTGAGTTGGCATTTTCATTACCCCCACTCTTTCATTCGGCAAATAAGTTTTCCTACTTATTCTCTTTTATTATCTTATAACATTTTGTTTTCCTTCCCTTCTTTTGTTTTATTCTTCTAACTTTCTCGTTCTTCCTTTCTTTTTGAGTTTTCCCCTTCCCGAATTAAATTATCGTTTTTTTTCTTTTGACAATTTTTTTTTTCATTTTTCTTACTTCCTCTTCTTTGCATTTATTTTTGTTACTTATGTTTTCATTTTCTTTCTTTCTTTTCCTTATTTTTTTCACTTTTTCTTCCTGGGTTTCTTCACGCCATGATATTATGTTTCATTCCTTTAGATGCATCCTGATCATTTCAATCAAGAATTCATGTCCCCTTTCCTTCTACCCTTTCCCTCTTTTTTTTCCCTTTTAATCATTTTTTTCCTGATTATTCGTTAAGTTATGAATTTCTTTTCTTCCCTTTATGCATGAGTTTCCTTTGTCTATTTCTATTTGATACTCATGTATTTAGTCATGTACCCTGGATCGAGTAACCAGTTATTCCCAAAGTAACTTTCTCTCTTCTCTTGATCAGTTTGTGATTTCTGCTACATTTTTGTTATTTTGCCTCTTTTAGTACTCATTCATTAATTACATTTTCCTTTGTTCTGTTTTACTGATTATTACCATTTCGTAAAGCCTCATTTGAACAAAGCCATACGTGTTGCCTACCCCTTCAAAGATTGATCCTTCTGCCTAATGGTAAAGATCTGCTGAACTAGCTCGCTGAGCATCCTGGTATTATTGATTATATTGTTCAGAACAATGTCAAATAGGCTATCCTCACGGGGTTATAAGTTCGATACAGATTTGCGGCTCTTTTAATGGACACCTTTGAGGAAATCATTTGGAAGGAAGACAGTGTTGCAGCAATCTCATGGGTGGGAACGTATACCTTCGTTGAAAATCATCATTCAAAATCCTGGCATTCAATATTTACCAGTGTCATCTTAATACTGTAAAACAGAATGAGATGGGCTGGAATCTTTGGCTATCGTCAAGGGAATGATAGAGAGAGAGAGAGAGAGAGAGAGAGAGAGTATATGTGTGTGTGTGCGTGTGTGTGTGTGAGAGAGAGAGAGAGAGAGAGAGAGAGAGAGAGAGCAACCTGCTCTGAAAATCAACTATCAAAATCTTGACCTCTATCTAGATACTGTCAAGGTTGATGACAGAGATCACAGCCTTTTTTCTCGGTCCAGCGATGGCCAAAGTAAGTGAAAAAGTTACGAGTGAATATTAGTCAACATTTTTCGTTTGAGATAATTTGCTAAGATATCTGAGGATGAAACAAAGGACATGAATAAGGGTATCCCTGCTTTCAACAAGTAAATAATTTTAGCTAGAGTTTGAACTCGGTCCGCAAATTCTGTTTTCCATGCTGACTGCCCCTTCCACAGGTTCCAACCCTAATGTAAGAGCCAATAAAATGCCGTTTCAGAAAGACACTAACCATTATTTACGACTGTAACATGACTGTCAGAGGTAGCAATGTCTCTGAAACGAAAAGTTAAATGTCGTCTAGAAAGAAATAATTGTCTAATTAATTGATCACTTAAGTTTTCACAAATGAAAAAATATCAAAATGAACTGTTCGAACAATCAGCTCAAATTAATGATGAAAACATCGGCGTCTTAAAAATTAAATTGCGGCAAATAGATTGATGATTGTTCTTTTTCTATGCAGTTCTACAATTATAAAACACAATCAAATTAAAGTTCTCTGAAAGAAATAGCGGAAGAAAAAAAATTAGGACTTCAATCTGCATTAAACACGACGTTCGTCTCGAAACTGATTCTAATATTTACAAAGTAACCGGATACTCAAATATTTGAAAAGCACTTTTGATATAGGGAAAAGGCGTATTGATTAGCAAATTCTTCATTTTTGTTGTGTTTTTTGCTAAGTTTCAGCTGACGTGGAGCCCTCCATCGACCTCTCCTTAAAGTATTTCTCATTTTATCTTCTCAATATAACACTACATATTAATATGTTTACAGAACTCGGCGAGACACAAAGAACAAGATATAGAAACAATCAGAATAATTTGTGGATTAATGAAAATGAAAGGTCCAAAAACACTAAGATGGGGTTGTCAGAATTAATCATTTACGCATTTATTATAAATACACTTTCATTACTTCTAGATCATCGACAATCCCCTTTCTTTCTGATTCTAAATGATTTTACTTAATGAAATCATTAACAATGCATTCCTACAGTAAAATTATTTGTTATGCTTTGCTATAATTTATTAGCTATATATTTATTTCATATGCATAGTTGATTTATTTTGTCAGTTACGTTTGCATTATTTCTTGATTTTTAATATATCATTTAAAATCATCTGCCATTCATTCTGTAGTAAAATTATACACAATGCATTGCTATTATAGAATCATGAGCAATGTATTTGGATTATTCATATAATAACTCTATCCTATCTGTAACACTGGGTTCAATTCCCGACAATTTCTGTGATGGTCATTAGCATTGCATTTCTATATTAAAACTTTTTGTAATAGTTTGCTATAGAAAATCGTCAGCAATGCGTTTGCAATATACATATCATAGCACTATTCTCTCGGTAACACTTGCCTTGTTTCCCGATCACTATGAATCATTTTCTTTTTCCAGTGTAAAATATCGAAATCGAATGCCAGAAACTTACCATAGGAAATACAGACCTTTCCTGTTCTAAATCAGTTCACTGAATCGAGAATCACATTATAACATGGTCGGATGGTGAACCCCGAAGTATTAATCTGGTGTCAAAATAGATTATAGTTCGGCTACAAAATATCTCGATTGATTGCAGTTCGGTTATAATACGTTCTTATCCTCCTTGAACCCCAATAACAGCAGTATGAAGAGGGTCACCTGTATTAGGTAAGAATGACTAATTTGGTTTTTAATTATCAGAATGTTTTCTCTTAACACAAGATGATGGTCCAGAAAATGATACATGTTAGATGGACGTGATGTCGTTGAAGAAGAGACAGTAAGTTATTATTCCAGAATTTGCTACGTTACTCATTAAGCGACACATGTGAAAAAGTCAGGAATGTATTTGAATTATATCAAAGGATTATCTAAGAAAAATTACTGATACGGCTGGATTATTGTTTTGAAATGGCAAGTAGGACTTACTTCTAAGGGTAATTCTCTTGCCCCTGAACAGAGTTCGGCGTTACGAGCAGAGAACCAAAAAGGTCAGACTGTTCATTATACAAGTATTTTAACCAAGCATAAAATGGTATGAAATCATTTATCTAGCGACACCCAATGAGGATTGATCCCATTAACAACGGCCAACAAGATTAGTTAGTTGGTCAATGATGTACGAAATGCATCTTAAAAATACTGCATGAGTTTACCGAGAACACTACATAGCTATTCTTTTTCACCTGAGAATGGAAGGGCTCAGTGTCACTGTTTATTATTAGATAACAGTTGATTAAATGAAAGTATTCATGTATTCTTTTTGATGGATCTTATCCCTGGTATCGCAGACCCCCAAACTGAGAACCAGGCAACGTTTACATGAAAGAAACATCTCCAGCCTCAGATGGAAAGATCACGAGATAGTACTGTCTATGGAAGAGAAGACAGGAGTCAGAGATGTCATGGAAATCATTACAACGCTTAAATGGCAATGGACGCGTCACGTAACAAGAATGTCAATGTCAGGCAACCACAGGTAATTGCAGTGCACAGTGTGGATCCCCAGAAATCAAATTGTTACTGACAGAAAATAAGATGGCATGACGACTCTAGACAAATTTAGGAAGTACTAGCTCCGTGACGCCAATGATAGAGAGGTCTAGTAGATCTTGAGGAAGATCTATGGCAAGCGAAAGATGTTAAAAGGTTGAAATGTTGCAAGGACTGAATTGCAACAATACTAAGTCTTGAAAGAATCGAAATTATTTTCATCGGCCAAATAATCGTAAAATCTCTCTAAATAAAGATTTTAAAAAATAGACGAGGACTTCTTTCTTTGTGATTTAGGGAAGCAAATTGAATGCAGACGTTCTAGTGTCGTCGGGAATTGTTTTTGGGTGGTTATTTTGTTCACGAGTGACATTTTTGTGAAAAATCGTTTAACTAATTTGCCAAATCGAAAATGTTAGCAGACAAAAAAAACGTACTGAGTTAAATTCGTTTTCAGAAATTGGTGCAACTCATTACAGTTTCAAATGAATCGTGTGCTTATTTCATAAAAAAAATGTTTTAGAATGTATTATTCAAGTGTAATTGGAAAACAAGCCTGAATAGTTTAAATGAAATGGCTTTAAGCAAAGAATAATTGAACTCATAATATTTAGTTCTTTCTTTCGTGGTTTTTATTCTCTCCAACATACAGTAATGTTCATAAGGACTCGAAAAAAGTGAAATTTTGCACGTATGGCTTCGTTTTACTACTTGAAAAAAGAAAATTCACCCAAGAAGAAACAAATTTTGTGGCAACCAATAGAACAAGGCATACATTTAGTTATGTTTTGTGATTCTAAATGGTTAATTTAAAAAAAAAGTGAAAATTGAATTGAATTGTCGAATGAATTTGGCCAAGTATTTATTCTGCTTGCAATTGGAAGAGTTGCCATGCAGTGATTTTAATAACTTTGAAATAGACTACATATTTGGGAAATCATAGGCAAGAAGCACAAATACTCACGAATAGTACTGTAGATACGAAACAAATAGCTAATATATATCAAAATAGCACGCACAAACACACACACGCATGCTCAATGTACCTATTTAATATCAATATAACATATACATATAAGCAAAATGACTATTTCATATCAGTGTTACACAAACATATATAAACTGAATGACTATTTTATATCTATATGACACATACATACAGTACTACGCGTTAGTTTTTTGAATAAGTACATACTCTGAATGCAAGCTCTGCTATGGGCCGTAAGCTGCTTGAAGGTATCAGAAGAATAGAAATCATGACATCATGTGATATTGTTTACTATCCCATTCAATCAAACTTGCAACACCGTAAAGGGAGCTTACATCAACCTACTCTTGATATCGATGATCTATGGTTCTGGGAGTTTGAGGACTTGGAGCATTTACATAGGATTTATGTGCAAAAAGATTGTTGGAAACAGGTACACAATGATCAAAATCAACAAAGCAAAACCTAAGAAAGTGGACAACTATATTCACCCTCTGACAACGAATCTCCACTAAAATCCCCAGAAGAAGAAATCAAGCAAAGATTCTCGCTAGAATAGCAAGATTTCGTTACGGCAAGCTCAACCGTCAACAACAACAAAAAAAATTAGTCCTGTAAAGAATATACAACTAACACACCCTCTCGATAGTCACCTATTGAGTTGAAACATGGATAATGAACCAGACACTGATCCAAACTGAGAATCATACAATGCACACATGAAAGAATCATCTTAAGCTTCACATGGAGAGATCACAAGAGAGCGAAATATATTAGAGACGAAAAACAGGAGTCGGAGACATCATATAATCTATTATAAAACTCAAATGGCAATGGGCTAATTATACTGCAAGAATACAGGACAACGGATTGACATCACGACTTACAACATGGATCCCAAGAGATGATATGAGAAACCGTTACCGACAGAATACAAGATGGAAAGACGAACTAGACAAGTTCAGAAAATATTGCCTTCACCACGCCCATGATAGAGAAATGTTGCGAATCCTGGGGAAGGTGTATGTCCAACGATGGACAATGGAAGACTGATGATGATGATAATGATGATGATGATGATGATGATGATGATGGATTTATGCAAGTCATCAGGCGAGGGGTCTTATTCAACGGGGATAATTGGAGCTTTGAGCCCACAACAATTAACAGTGATCGTTTGATAAGATTAATTCAATGAAAATCGTTGAACAGATACAATTTCCCTTTTAAGAATGAAGGTTGCAGCATTAAAAAAACAGAAAATTGAATTTATTTACTCAAACTTATAATCATATATTGTATTCGTGCAGATATTCTTCCATTAGAGCTTTTCCCCGAATTTCTTAAAATCACTTTTTAAAAGATGTGTAAGGTGTCCCTAATTTCACATAATTCAGTAGAGGTAACATCCGCCACCTATTAAAATTCTTTAGAAAGCAGTTTTGATGAGTTTGGGTGAGACCCTTCACGAATGAAGTATACGAGTACATTGGTATTAGTCTGAATCAATAAATTGAATTGTTGAAATTGCGCTTCGTAATATGGGGACACTTACCTTCAACGAGGGGTAATGTTGCTGTGTTGCGATAAGAGATTTTTGACACTGAGCAAGCGATCACTGTAAATCGTTGTGAACATATGCATTTGAATACTTCCGTTGAATGGGGCCTATCGATTGCTGGCTTGAAAAAAATATTCTATTGAATGTTTTAGGTACTCAAATTCAACAAACTTGAGGGGGCCGATATAAAGGAGCCGACTGTCTGAAAAAACAAACCCCTCATTTAGAGATTTGTAAGACCAGTTTCCTTTTCAAATGAGGGATTTACGAAACTGGGATCGGTACTATCATCCCAAAAGTTTTTACACTTGATATTTATATTCTAATCAATGAAATTATGTGTTTGATGAGGCTTTTGAAATCCATATTTTGTCACAAATCGGGTCTATGCCAAGGCAGCCAACAAACCCTCCCGATATGGTGACTTGCTCTGCATGCAGTGCCGGCTCTACTGTTAAGCAAACTAAGCTGCCGCCAAGGGTGCAGAGCTTTGGGGTGCAGTAATGATCGTCTATGTTGCCCTTCAAAGTGCTCCATTATTCAACCAAGCACTCTATACGCACGTTCATTTTGACACGTAAAGCGGAAATGCTAACTATACAGCTGAAAGGAGGTTGGGGAAGATTTCAAATCTGGATGGGGGTGGCGCTCAAAAGCTTTACGAATGGTAGTTCACCTGCTGCATATCACAGAATGCAAAAACAGATCTCACTAAATGATGGTAGTGCCTCTCAAGGAGCCAAGCCACCCAGGCCCTCAAATCTCTTGCTATGTCACTTCCTTTGATAATTTTTTCTTTTATATCCGCTGCTACCCTCATAAGCATGTCAGGTTCTAGCGCTTTATCCTCTCTATGAATTGTTACTTGTGGTAAGGGGGATTGCAAATGTAGACAGAACAGTGTAATAAGAACCCCATCTCTATCTCCCAGCGACAGCCCAAGTAGAAGCAGAAAATAAAAACATAATTTAAGAGTGATAATTCTTGTGCTTTTCCTTTGCAATATCCCAGGGGTCCTGGGCCAAAGTTTGGGGACCTCTACATTGAATGTTGGAGGGAAGGACCTCGAGGAGCCAAACCCTCCAAATTCCAAGGTACGCCACTGGAACTACGATACATCATCTTCACTAACGTTCATCGTTGTTCGAGCAATACCTCTTGTGGATGGATGGTGACTTATGAAACAAGACCTTTCTCAGAATCCTTTGCCAGTTTTATCGTCATTATAAAATCGGGCTGAAATGTTCAAATATGGAGGAAAGGAAAAAACTTTCACTTTCTTTTTTTCTTCTCACACGCACCCCCTGCAAACATGTTACACATATACATATAATTGTGTGTGTATACATATATATGTATAACCTGTTATAACATGTTTTCAAACTTGTTCAATCACTCGTCTAGATATGTATACATGCTGATATTCTATATCTATATCTATATCTATATCTATATCTATCTATCTCTATCTCTCTCTCTCTCTATATATATATATATATATATATGTATATATATATATATATATATATATATATATATATGTATGTATTATGAGTGCGTTATTGACAATATATGTACAAATCTCAGTATGTATGCATATATATATATATATATATATAGAGAGAGAGAGATGGATAGATAGAGAGATATACATATACATACATATATATATATATATATATATATATATATATACGCACACACACACTGTGTGTGAGTTATTATGTATAAATTCATTTAGAGAGAGAAGGAGATAGAGAGACGGATACATACATACATACATACCTTTACAGAAACATCTTTATCAATTTCTTTCAAATGAGTTCAGTATTTAAACCTGTAGAGCCTCTTAGTACACACATGCACACACACACATACACACACACATGTATATATATATATATATATATATATATATATATATATATATAAATTATAATGAGCTTGAGTGTGTATTCAATTGAGTATGTAATCACGCTTGGAGAACTGGATCAGACTTTGAGGAGCATAACAATGAGCAGTGACATTATGAGGAATTTTTTTAAAATCCTGTCATTTCTCCTATATCTAAAGGAGTTGAGATTGTATTTAGTTGTCAATTGATATACATATCCACAAGCAATCACATCACAGTCACATACATCTTTATCTCTCTCTGACCCTCTTTTACTCTCTTTCTCCCACTTTCTCTCTCTTTCTCACCCTCTCTCTCTCAATATATATATATGTATATATATATATATATATATATATATATATGTTTGTGTGCGTGTGTGTTTGTGTGTGTCTGTGTTTAGAGAAGTGTCCGGGGGTGAAATGGGAAGCTGCCAAGAGTAGTGCTTGATAGTTCATTTACGGTAGATGTCAGGTTAAATTAAATAATTCAGGACATACAATGAACAATCAACTGTGAAATGCCTACCACTGACCTGGTCATTTTCGATTGATTAATGTCTATCAATAAACCAGACCGTTATAGCTAATTTCAATAATATGCGTCTGATCTATATTTTAGTAGAACATTGAGCTTCTACCCTGAAATCAACTTCCTTCACATAATGATAATTATCAGCGAAACGTTCCATTAAATCGAATTTATACTTGATTACACACACGTACACATATGCACACACACATGCGTGCTCACACGCGTGCATATATATATATATATATATATATATATATATATATATATATATATATATATATATATATGTATATATATATATATATATATATATATATATATATATATATATATATATATATATATATATATATATATATATATATATATATATAATGTGTACTTTAGAGAGTGAGACAGACTCGGGAGTGAAGTTTTTGGTGGTAAGGTTTATTAATCCTTATATGTCAATAGTCCATACATATATATATATATATATATATATATATATATATATATATATATATATATATATATATATATATATATATATATATATATGTATGTATGGATATATCAATCATCAGTCATTTTATTCGATTTTTTGTCCCAATCTTTGACAACAACTATTGTGCTGATGTCTTACCTGCAAACCTTCCAATCTGCTCTTTTCCTACTGCGTTTACTATCACATGTGCACCAATCGTTTAACTATCTGTCTATCACTGTGTGTAAATTAGGGAGAATATGTATCTGTACACACAGACACACACATGTATATATATGTATGCATGTGTTCTTATGATGGTGTATAAATCCACTTGATCTATATTAGTGTATTAATATGTATTAATCTATTACATGTATATATATATATATATATATATATATATATATATATATATATATATATATATATATATGTGTGTGTGTGTATGTGTGTGTGTGCACGTAAGTGTGTGTGGGGGGTGCCAGCGTGTCTCCCCCCTTGTCACTTTTCTTGCTAAGTATCCAGCTGATTTCCATTTTTGTGGATCAGTTATTCGTACAAAATCATCCACCTTCGTCCTACCTCAGATTCATGATTAATGGAACCTTATGGTGTAGTTTGATTTTTGTTTTGTTTTTTTCCTTCAAGGAAAAGACTTTTTCTATAAGAAAGCATTCATAGTTTAATCAATAACATAATCGTCAACGTTACACACAGATGTCTATTTTGAAAACAATTTTTCAATTCTTCCTCGTAAAAGAATACGAGTTTTAATGCTGAGAAAGCAGATAGCTAAGGCTCGTTTCCATCAATACTTGGGAGAGTTCTATCCGCCAAGTACTGGACAAAAAGGAACCTAATGGAGCAAAGACGATTGAGTAAAACCTCCCAACCCTCCTCTCTGTTCTTCTGTTGAGTCATTCTTATTGAATGTTTTCTGGGATTATCATGCAGTTGAATCGTACATCCTCTGATAACCAATGTTTGATGCTTTTCTCTAAAGGCTTGGTTCAAATGTTCCAATCATTGATAAGAGATATCATATGTGTTAGTTTGACATTGTTTCAATATCACGAACTATACTATGACTGTAATATTCCACCGTCCGTGCATCTAGACATTTTGAGTGCAAAGCTGTTTTCTGACTTTTGGAGTGTCATTGGTTCATCCACGTTCTGTCAATATACAAAATCCATTTCTCATCCCCAGCAACAATTCGATGGAGAAAAGACTCATTTCCTGATCTGCTCAGCAGAATGTTACATATTGATGAACGATGAGCCCCGTTTCCACCTGTAAGTTTGTATAGGACACAGATACCTTGTCTGATGACCTTCCGAATCTAATTAAGAAGCTCTTGAATAGTACAAATTGTTGAATTTAGTTTTTCTGGTTATTCTTTAATGGTTTGACGGAGATGTGCCTCAACTATTGAGCACAGCTTATCTTCGCCCAACTCCACTGGTCTTCCAGAACGATGGACATGGGAGAGGATCAAAATTGGGTAAATCTACGATGGCATTTGCAGACATCTGGTGCATTGGGACTAACATACATTATTTTGGTGACTATGGTTTGATTTCTGCCAAATATGACTCTTTCAATTTGCTTTGTTTCTCACCTCGTGCAGACTTACTCAAAAATACTTATAGAATTTTTCGAATACCACCGAATTCACTTGTATTTACGTCTGTTCAATTTTGGTGGTGATAAATACTAAAAATATAATAATACACAATATAAAATTGAATTTTCTTTCTTGAACTCCTTATATACATATATATATATATATATATATATATATATATATATATATATATATATATATATATATACATATATATATATATATATATATATATATATATGTATAAAGAGAGAGAGATAGATAGATAGATAGATAGATAGATAGATAGATAGATAGATAGATAGATAGATAGATAGATTTTGGTTCATTGAAAAACTATGTTCTTAGTACTCTTATTGGTGATTAGGGAAAGATCATCACTACCCAAAACGAATATAACAGTTCAACCAAGGAGACAAACAGTTCCCAGATTTAACAGTTGATTATTCTAATCATGTACATGTAAAGAAATGGATATATATGATCCAACAGGATAATCATAGATTCTGCATATTATATGGAAACTCTTATTCGAAATGATCATCCGTCATAACACAGTTAATGTATCACTTGAACTAGGCAACTTGAATAGAATAAACAATTAAAGAAATGACCGAGAACTGACGAGATGAGGATTTGGAGTGAAGAGAATTATCTGGGCTTTTGCATTACCGGCGACTGTTTAGCTAAATGGTAGGAGCAACGCTACGTTGAAACAGCTACCCTATCGGTTGAAGGTTCGATTCCTGCTGCAGCCCTGATTTCTTTAATTGTTTATTGTATTAGCGTTGTTTAGGGTGAGAGATACATCACCCATGTAAAGACGGAAGATTATTTCAAATAACTTTCCATGTAACATATTACAATTTATAATCATGTACATAGAGAGAGAATAAACGAATAATGTGTATGAAATCAAATAAATTTGTGTTAATGTTAGGGGAAATAGGTAACCAAAAAAGATTGATGTAATCTCTGTCTGCGTGAAAGATTATTGTATTGACTACAACCAGGTAAAAAGAAAACATTTGGTTCTGGTTAATTTGTCTGACTGGTGTGTAGTTGGGCTGGGTGTGAGATTGAACATGGAATGCCAAGTGACAAATTGTCTATGTTAATGGGATAGCCCATTGAGGTGTTACTACCTGCAAAAAGTGATTCCGTTTCGTTCCAACCCTGTTGATAATTCAAAAGAAAAAACAAATTGATGGAAGCGAGATGGTTTACGATGTGGAACATTCAACTTTAAGTTTAATGAAATAATTTCCCAAATTCTTCTTTTTAGAATATATGTTGATAGAAAATCGTTTTTTCTGTGTAATTAGAATTATCAGCGATTATATCTTAAGTGATTAAAACCGACACAACAGATTTAATATTCTCATGGATGAACACTCATTAGAAATGACAAGAAAAACGAGTCACAACCGTTGTTTTATTTATTGATCCATTACAGTTGAATATGGTCTCGAGGTAACCTACGTAAGTAAGCCCTATGTTTCAAAAAAGTTGAATGGAGTGCATTATAAAATAACATCCATATACTATGCATTATGATAATTCCCCACATGAAATAGCAAACTGAATGTTTGGTATAAAGTATACATTGAAATGGTAGCTAAAATGGCAGCGGTGTTTGATCAGCACTGCTGGGGTGCCATGTTGAAATTACTGTTTTGGTTCTTGAATCCCCGAAACTTTACATGGTAAGTAAACAAGAGAAGATTTACACGTAGTACCACAATATCCAAGCATCTGTTGAACGCAGTAGAAAATTACATAAATTAGGCTGATGGATATTGGGAAATAAGTGACAGAATGTTAAGGAATTTTTTTGAGAAACGTTTTCAGTGTTGAAAGCTGTAAAGCCTTCTAGGCTCTTTCTCTCTCTCTCTCTCTCTCTCTCTCTCTATATATATATATATATATATATATATATATATATATATATATATAATTCAGTATCCATGTATATGTGTGTGAGTGTGTAATACATATGTGTGTGCGTATATGTCTGTGTGCATGTATTTTTTTGAGGCACATTCAAGTCGTATATAACTATATAACTGTAAATAACACTGAAAATATGACTGAGGAAAAGAATTCTCAAATGTTAACCAGAATAAACTAAGATGCCGAAAATAATCAAACTGTGGAATACGAAATGGTACTGTTGGATTTATACACTCATAGTTTTTTCAATACACGAATGTGTTGTTAGCTGTTCATATATGTTTTTTTTTCTTTCTTTTGGTAGTTCCTGGAAGTATAAAAGTTATTTCAGGGATTCTTCCTGATTGAAATAGTTGGGAAAGGTTGACTCAGAGATTTATGCAATCAATAAAATGACGTAGTATTACTTCAAGTTAAGTCAATCTCAGGAAAATGTCGAATGAAAAAATGTCTGGACGTAGTTGCTTCATTTAAGGTTCGAATTAGTAACAGTGTTGCAAGGTGGAGTAGCATTCAAGCTAGGCTGCAACTTCTAGGCTTGGTTGGAAATCAATGTTTTGACAAATTTCAGAAATCTAATGTGAAAGACGAAGGAAATGTCAATCAAGTATTTTTATCAAAAGTAACAAATAGTTTCTAAGTATAAAATATGGAAAAAGCTGTGGGTAGAGGATTTTATAGAACGATACCGCGCGGCAAGATTTTTCTTCCTGGGTAGTGAGCGGTTTTTCCTGGTTGTTTTTGTATACCAAGTATAGAAAGTAGTGATCATCTCTTCAAAACTTTGCTTTTGTCGCCAGTATTGTGACATTTGCATGTTATGGTATTTCTCACTTTATTTAGTAGAAAATGTATGGATTTGCTTCTTGTCCTATTGAAAATAAGTAGATTCCAAATCATCACTGTCCTGGTTTGAAGGGAATAATCGTTACTTTTTAGGCATAATCGATTGGAATATAAAACCTTTTACCCAGGAAGGAAAAAATGGTTGAAATAAAGTCGCACAGTGTATTTCAGAAATCAGTTCTCAGTAAAATATTGGTTCCTCTTTAATGCAAGGATATTCTCATAACGAATAGAAGAAAGGTCCGGTTCAGACAATGGATACCAGAGAAAAAAAAGGAAAGGCAAAAATCGGATATAACATTATATTGAAGACAAAGAACTTGTGTATCGAAACATTAGATCAAAGATTAAGTTGCTTTTTGTGGGTTTTTTTTTTCTTCTTCCTATTACTATTTTCATGGGAAGCGCTTGGACTTGTGTATTTCCTGATAAACCAATTCATCGGCTTTTGAAAGCAAGTAGACCATAAAAAAACTGAGAAGGGAAAGCTTATCTCGTCTTTGGTGACGTAAATAGCGAGATGCTGAAGGGACTCATCGGTTATCTTCTCTTGGCAATTGCTTCCAAAGCGAGGTTTTAGGCAGAGATGCATGGGGAACCATTATTTCAATTTACTGCAAACATCAACGGCCATTCTTTCTCATCCAACTATTCCTATTAACTCTTCTGTCCTTTTTCTACTTCATTTATAGCCAAAAAGCCCAGCGGGGACGTAAAAATAAAGATGGAGTCGCGAGAGAGACAGTGTGAGAATAGTGCATGGGACAGAATTGAAGAAAAAAAGCCTTAAATGTCTTTTATTTCATCGATTCTGTTAATGCCTAGAATGTATTGTGTGCTCCTATATTTTCTTTTATCTTAATCAGGGTTGTACATCACACACACATACACACACACACACACACACACACACACACGTGCGCGCACGCACGCACACACACATAGTAGAATGTGGATTCGCTACACAAAATGGCTCATGTTTTTGCCTTCTCCGGGCCTCATCAGGCAAAGGATTCGCCTGATGAGGCCTGGAGAGGGCAGAAACATGAGCTAGTTTGTGTAGCGAATCCTCATTCTACTATTTATTTCCAGTCCTACTCTAAAACAACTTGACTTTCAGAGTATAAAGTTGTATGTATCGAGCACTCTATGAAATAAATCCATTGCATATCAGAATCTGCTTTGTATTACAATATATTATTTTATTATGCTACACTGATTTGTGCCCTATGTATTACGTATGTATGTATGTATATATGTATGTATATATATATATATATATATATATATATATATATATATATATATATATATATATCTAAATATATATATACATATATATATATATATATATATATATATATATATATATATATATATTACTTGTGGTACCAATCAGCCTAGCAGTATAACATAATATGATAATATATCAATAATACAAAGCCACTTCTGATATGTAATGGATTTACTTCATAGAGTGCTCGATACATACAACTTTCTACTATTGGAATTGAGTTGTTTTGGAGTACGGCTGGAAATGGATAGTTGAATGTGGATTCGTTGCACAAACTAGCTCATATTTCTACCATCTCTTTGCCTCAACAGGTGAATATATATATATATATATATATATATATATATATATATATATTGAGAGAGAGAGAGAGAGAGAGAGAGAGAGAGAGAGAGAGAGAGACGGCAAGTATTCCCGGTGAATAAACAGTTGAGCAAAAACAAATTTCCTTTTCAGTGGGAAAAAGTAATGAAATAGAATGAAGATGCAAGAAAGACATAAAATTGAGCGGACTCCAAACGTGCCATTTAATATGGAAAAAAAAGATGTGTTCAGTAAAAGTGAAAACTAGAAGATAACTAGGAAAAGAACAGAACATTTACCAAATGATAAGAAAGATCCATGCATACCAAATGTCAGCGAACTGTTCAGAATTAGTGGGAAAAAAAGGAAAACGTGATTAAAATAGAGCCGTACCTGAATATTTGAACAAAAAAGCCGAAAAATTCGGTCAGTAGAAAGAAATTATAAAGTGTGAACTAGAAGTAGACATGGTGGAAAATAATGAGAACAGGTACGAGAACTGAACGAGGTGAGGACAGCACCGTTGAAGAGATGAAATGAATGAAGGTGAAAAATATCCGTGGCGAGTTAAGAGCGGAGGTGAAAGTGTCGGTCAACGAAATTAAGTTTGCAGCCGACAATTAGAAATGAGGTAATCAAAGGGAAAAAAATGAGAGTTGTAAAAAGAATAAGAAGGGGAAAATAATTAAGTGGAAATACAAAGAAGTATTTCCCTCACAAATAATGGAAACATGTAAATGTAAATCAAAAAGTACCCGTATATAAATATATGATAATAATAATAATAATAATAATAATACGGCGAGTTTAAAAGACAGATAAAAGATATAGTAGACGAGAAATCATGGACGTGGTTACGAAAGGGAAACCTTAAGAGAGAAACAGAATCGCTCATCATGGCAGCCCAAAACAAAAGCATAAGGACAAACTACATAAAAGCAAAAATCGACAGAACACAGACAAACAGCAAATGCCGCATGTGCGGTGAAAGAGATGAGACAGTAAACCACATAACTAGTGAATGTAGTCAGCTCGCCCAGAAGGAGTATAAGCATAGACACGATAGAGTAGCAACGATGATACACTGGGAACTAAGTAAACAAATGGGATTCAACCATGGGGAAAAGTGGTATCAGCACAAGCCAGAGGCAGTTTTGGAGAATGACAACCACAAACTACTGTGGGACTTTGACATCCAAACTGACCACCTCACCCAGGCAAGAAGGCCGGACTTAGTAATAGTAGACAAAAAAAGGAAGGCCTGCCAAATAGTAGACGTTGCTGTACCTGCAGACCATAGAGTAAAAAAGAAGGAGGGTGAAAAAAGGGAAAAATACCAGGACCTAGCAAGGGAGTTAAGGAAAATGTGGAACATGAAAACCAGGGTAGTACCGGTCATAGTGGGCGCACTAGGAACTGTCCCCAAAACGCTGAGGGAGAGACTGGAGGAGATCGGGATTAGGGGAAGGATAGAGACCGTACAGACCACAGCGCTACTTGGAACTGCACGGATACTGAGGAAGGTGCTAGAGATATAAGGACTGCAACGAATAGTAGCTCTGTCATGATATGCGAAAGAGGGAGGAGACGTTAGCTGAAGACCTGAGGAGACTTATTGTCACTCAGCCTTCAGCGATAACCACTGGGCAACCGGTGTGAAACTGTAAATCGTAGAATTACTGCGACCTATGAGTAGTAGGAGAGGAGGGCTGGAGACTTGAGGAGACTTGCTGTCACTCAAACTCCAGCGGTTACCACCAGGCAACTGGTGTGAGATTCCAAATAATAATAATAATAATAATAATAATAATAACAATGGGATAATGGAAAGTCTATAGCCACACTGAAGAGATGTAATACATCGAAACAGCTATCTGTGGATGACACAATTATATATATATATATATATATATATATATATATATATATATATATATATATATATTCGCTTTTACTGATAAAAACAACAACAACAACAACAACAACAATAATAATGATAATAATAATAATGATAATAATAATAATGATAATAATAATAATAATAATAATAGATTGTATGTAATAGAACCGTGTATTATATTAAGAGTGGATGTGTACACGAAAGAGTTCTGAAGAAATATACCTGTTAGGTGAGAACTCCTTTATTTTCGGCATAATATATATTCAATTACATACATGTGTAGACTATTTCCTTGAGTAAAACATGGTACTATTCAAAATAATCTCCAGCTGCAGTAACGCATTTGCACTACGTTTGAACCAATTTGTCAAATCCGCTTTAGAAAAACTCTTTCAAACACTTTCTGGTCCAACTTCTGGTAGTGTTTTGCACTTCAAAAGTTTCACAAGAGTGCTCTCCCCGGAGGCTCTGCTTCATCTCACAAAATTTCAAGGGTGCCAGATTAGGCTTATGATTTGGATGTAGAATCACTGACCATTCAATTTTTACTATAACCTGTGATGCTGTCAACAGGGTGTTATTGTGATTTGACTAAATAATACTAAGCTGTTTTTGGATGTCGTCTCTTATGGATGAAGTTTCCAGGTTGATACAATGTAATGTTTGATGTTCATTATTGTCCTATACACAAAAAGATAAAGCATAATCACAACCTTGTTATCCAAGAAAATATTCACCATAACCGTGAGTGCTGAGCATTGGCTTCTGGATTTTATTTGATCTTGAGAAGATGCAGTGCGCCCACCCCATTGGCTGATTTTAGTTCTCTGAGTCATACAGGTATGCGTAGTTCAAGTCACCAGGGCTAATTTCCTGAAAATGATGTCTTAGTGGACTCTACATGCTGCCATCAGTCCAAACACACGTCCAGTCTTTTCCTTTTTAAATGATCTGTTAATTTATATGGTGTAAAGGCACTCTCCTGTATTAAAGATTGTGGATAACCTGATCGATAGCGTTCTGACCACAACCGATTTCTTGGACTATGAAACGCTAATCTTTTTGAATCATGCCACCTATATTCTTCTCAATTCCAATTCCTCAGCTGAGTGCTCAATGGTTTGGCATTGAGTACCACTTTTAAATCCTTTGGAATGATTATGTGATGGATTGAACACTGGTCTACAGTAACTGGAGGCGATCACTCTACCATGAGGCCACAGTGATCAGTAAAAGGCATCGTGTAGCTAACTTTGAGGATAGTTTGATGAAACAAATTAGAATATATGATTAAAGAATGAGATTTTTTGTGAAGAGGGATAGGTGATAGATAGAAAGAATGAAGCAACAGAGGAAAAGAAGATGAGAGAGAAATGGGGGGGAAGGAAAGTGAAAGATTTGTGTGAAAAAAGAAAGATTAAAAAATCAAAACAAATACAAAAAGATACAAAAAACAAAGAAAACTACGACCAAATCAAGCCAAGGAGAAAAACATGAGAAAGAGAGAAAGACAGAGTGAAAGAGAAAAAATTAATAAACAAATAAAGATTGAAAGAAAGAAACCGCTTTAGAAAGAAAACGTAAATAAAAAGAAAAAGAAGATAAAAGTACAAATTGGAGAGAATAGAAAGCAAGAAAGAAAGAAAAAAGAAAGGAAGAAAGTAAGGAAAGAAGAAGGAAAAAAGAAAGAAGGAAAAAAGAAAGAAAGAAAGAAAAAAGAAATATAGAAAGAAAACGACCGTAAAAAATGAAGTACAAAGAAAGATGATGAAAAAAACAAAAACAGATGAAGAAAGATAAAAACAAAAGACTAAGCACACTGAGAGAAAGAAACGAACAAACATACAAACGAAGGAAAAAAGAAGGATTTGTTGAAAAAAAAAAAAGGAAGAGAGGGAGGGAAACAAATCAAGAATGAAGTGAAAGATGAATGAAGGCCAAAGGATAGGGAATGGAATGCAAGAATAACGTTCTTGATGCAAATCGTCTGGGAAAAAAGGTAGACATGTTATTCCAAAATACGAAAAGCCATAAAAGAAACTGAAATAAATAGAATCGAAATCTGACAAAATGTAGAAAATGAATGGAGATAAAAATAACATTTAATTGATGAAAGAAGAGGAAAAAGGGGGAAAGGAAAAGATTGGATATAAAAAAAAAAAAATTAAATCGGAATACACATTATTCAAAATAGCAATCTTGAAATAAAAGCCTCAACACATCTTTACTTGGAAAACATCAAGGCAGATGAAACATAAGTATCCCCATAAATTTATATGACGTTGCAACCAAGGCTCTTTTCTTATTTTCTTTGCAGATGCTCTGTCATCTCTTGTACCAATAACCGTCACTGACAGACAGGTCGACATACTGAAACAAAACTTGACGGTCTAGCCTCTTTGGGGGACAATTACCACCTCCTCAAAAGTCACTGACTGACTGAAACACCGGAATAAAATTTCAAAGAGAGGAGCTGTTACGTGACCGTGCTTTTAGAGGATGCTTTTAAAGATGAGAACTTTGAAAGGAACCGGCGTTCAGAGGAAGATATTCATGAGATCGAACATGTGCAAAGGTGGTATGACTCTCAGTATTCTTTTATGACAAGGATGAATTAGGTTTATGATGTTGGAAACGGAATCCAAGAGGCTAAAACATTTTCAAAAAATCGGTTGTTTGACAGCCGACATATTGTATGACTTCGTAGCGAACCACAGCTTCAATGACTTGCAGAACAATTTAATAATCTCACCTTTAATTAAAAGTAGTAACTTATAACCAACATCCTTGAAATTTCTGAAAACTGCAAAGAAAAAAATATTTTGGTCTGTTGTACTTTAAATATTCCTCTTCAATTTAGTCGTTGATATACGATGACTTTAATGTAATGAAATGTCAAACAAGTCCTGATAATCTTAATACACTTCGAATTCATCGACAAGAAAAAAATAAAAACACTGAAAAGATATGCTTTATTGTTCCTCATGTGATGGCGTACCTTCAATTAGGTAACCCTGAAGTCGTTCTTAAACACTGATGAAGGTAGTAAATATGTTCGGTTGTAATTCAATTTTCGTTAGCTTTAATGATGATTTGCAAAGTCGTTGGGAATAAGATGAAAAAAAAATAAAGAAGTGATCTCCCCGAAAAAAAAAAGCAGTAAGCAACCTGACTTAGAATACCTTCGAAATTCGATTATACAAACACGGGGGGCGGGGGGGAACTTGTTTGGCATCAGATCGTCAAGATGCAGAGGCAATTATGACCTCAAGAGCACGACATAAAAAGTTGGGTAAATTACACCCTAGAAGTATCTAAAGCTATCTTAGGCATGTAGGGAGGTAAGGAAATAAAGAGAGACCAAATCAGTGATACTAACGTATCCCTCCAGGTGTCGTCATCCAGAGCATTGTATAATTTTTTTTCTTGTTATAAGTGCCAACATATTGGTTGATACTAAAAGACAGTGACAAAATTGGAAAAAAGCAGAAGTAACTATTTCTGTCCCTTCATAAGCTATATTCTCACCGTGCCAGGTGATGTGAGAGTTATCGGTACAGAAAACAGAATTCGAATTCCAACAGTGGCTGATTATATTCCTTTCGCACTTGAGAAAGGCACTTCCGGAGCGTAATACCACTACAGCAAATGTATTATTCATAAATTCTATATTCGACATCGGCTCGTGGAAGAAATTCAGAAACGACTCGCGAGGCGGCAGAGACTATTTGCAAAACAATTTCCTACATTCTTAACATTTGCTATTAATAACGAGCGTCTCTTTATTATTGTGCAGAATTATTTGTATTTCGATGCATGAATTGAAATGTTTATATACAGGTCTGGCAATCCATTCAATAGAGACTGTCTCGTGATCAACCTCTTTAGGCAGCATGCCGTATTGAGAATGATCAATTAAAAGAATGGAAAGGAGAAGGGGTGATCAATGATCGAGTTGCTTCTCTGGCATTTTGTTAGCCAGTGATCACTGAATTCTAAAAAATCGAGCGGACTGAAACCAAGGGATCAATTTAGCATAAACTCACGTTGCAAACTGAACCCAAAATTGAATAAGGTGTAGTGCTTGTCAGTTAAAATAGCCTGAAAGTCAGACCACTGATGCGCACGTTCAATCGCATGGATTTCTTTGAAAATTCCTTCTTTCCTATACAGTTCTCTTCTTTGAACTCCCTATCCTTTGATTGGACATTCACTGGGATCAATGGTAAGATCAATGTCATGTTAAAGCAGCTGCGTAATCGGTTGAATTTCTGGAGCACGCCCTCTTTCTATATTTGTTTATTCTATTTATGCTACGTCAAGTTTCCTTCAATTTTTTCATTCTATTTACGCTGTCTAGTCCAAGTGATACATTAAGTGTGTGACAATAGGACATTATTTCGAATAAGAGTTCCTATATAATGTAAGGCAACTTAGTCATTCTCAATACAAATATATATATATATGTATATATACATATATGCTCTTCTATCCAGGGTTGAGCACCCTTCAAGTGAGGTAACTCATCCATTGTAAGCTTATGCAATGCTCTTTCATAGGAATACAGCATTCCGGTGGATGCACAAATAAATATATAGCTTAGAATCCAGCCTTACTGACTGTCCAGAGCCAGAGGTAGGATAGGTTTCAATTCTGCCTCGTGGTACTGGATGAGATAATGGAAAGTCCACAATGAAGAGATGTAATACATCGAAACAGCTGTCTGTGGATGGCACAATATATATATATATATATATATATATATATATATATATATATATATATATATATATATCCAAACAATTGAATAAAAAAAATTATATAATTGTGTGCATTGAGAAAAGAAAAGATAGGTAACGAATGAACAAAATAAGAATTTGGAGTGAAATCAGTTATTTGGGCCTTTGCATTAATGGCAAATGTTTAGCTCAATGATAAGAGCAATGTTATATTGAAGCGGCTAACTTATCAGTTACAGGTTTGATTACTGCAACAGCACACTTTTCTCCAGTTGTTATTTCTATTTACGCTGTCTAGGCCAAATGATCCCTTAATCATTTAATAACCGGATATAATTTCAAACAGAGTTTCATAATATTAATTATGCACACACACACACACACACACACACACACACACACATATATATATATATATATATATATATATATATATATATATATATATATATGGGGTGTGGGTGGTTATGTACAATACTTAAAAATGTTTTATAGCTAGATAACTACTTTTGTTCATGTTAATGATATTCGGGAATTCGTTTTTGAATTAGTATCAACCAGATACGGTCACATCTATCATTATGGTAGGTGGTAATTCAACCTTTTTCAGATGATACCGTGTTATGGCAAATAGTATCGTACACACTGCTCCTCTCACAGTCACAGGAGTTTGGTAAGGCTAAGCCTGGTCAGTACTTTGATGGGTGATCAGCTAGGTATAATCGATGCAGCAAGCAGCTGGGGTCACATATAGCCTCTCTTTTAGCAATTCCGATAATCGTACAAAGAGTTAACAAATCTTTAACACTACACTCAATAACAAAAAAACAATGATTCGTTCATGCTCCTCTCCCACGCTGAACCATTCGAGTTGCCTGGTTACAAGCGACAAAAATTGAACAAGAGACAACACAGTTGCTATGACTGAATAACTGCTGTCTTCTTCTGATTCACAGAGGTTTTCTATAAGGATAAAACAGCAATATTTATGGTGAATTGGCTCCTGTATTGGTTATAAAATACTGTATGGGCAATTAAATGAAGAGTTTATCAGGATGAATTAATATTTGAATAGATGTCTCTGTGAATTCAAATTTTAGATTCGCATTGAAAAAGACAAAGAAAAGAGAATAAATTCTCTTTCGTTAACGCATGCACATAAAAGTAAAACGTCCATATATTTAGAAATAGATGAATAAGATATTTACCAGATGATTTGTTAAACTGACGTTATCTAATGACCGATGCGGATAACTGCGTTACCAGAATGACTCACAAAAAACGATTACCGCTTTGGTGGCCTGTCTTGGGTACCGGCCACACCGGCAGACACCCAATGCAAAAGTGCTTCCAGTACCTGTAATGCGTTTGAAAGTGACGAATGGGGAAAAAGGAAAAATTAACTAGTTAAATAGAATAAAAACAGATAGAATAGGAAAAATTGTCTGAAGTCAGATTTTTCAAGAATATCTGGCTGTCAGATACTCTCTTTAGAGAAAATTCTAAGAGAAAGATTTGCAAATGAAATTCATAGAACTGATGGGAAGCTCAGTCACGTTTTTAAAGGTGGGGTCTACTTGCAAGGAGCACCCGAAACTTCAGGACTGGCCTCTCTTTCAATTTAGCGTGAGAGATACAGTATCAAAATTCAGCGCTACATAAATTATATACACAGTCACAAAAAATACATGTTTGTACCTTAATATAAAACATTATCGATATCGAAGTTTTTCTCCCTTTTCACACACAATCACACACACACACACACACACACACATATATATATATATATATATATATATATATATATATATCATTGTGTCATGCACTGACAGCAGTTTCGTTATATTAAAACTCTTTAGTGTGGCTATAGACTATACATTATCCCATTCAGTACCACGAGGTAGGATTGAAACCTTTCCGTTCAGACCCAGGAGCCGGTATCCGATCTTTGCTCCACGGAACTGGACGGTTAGTAAGGTTTGAATTTAAGCGATATATTTATTTACACGTATATTCCCCATCCATCAGAGTGCTCTATTCGTATGGAAGAGCATTCTCGGGTGATTAGAAAAGCACACACAAATGTGATGTGAATTTTAGCTGCTACCTTGGATGATTCTGTGATCGATGCCTTTTGGTGTGATCGCTATTTGAATGCCAGGTACCGGCCACACCAGCAGACACTTCAAAAGATACTGGAAACTTTTTGATGTTCAAATCATCCAAACCTTGGGGAATCCCATGTATAGACACATCCATACGTGTGTGCTGCATGTATATGTGTGCACTAGCACATGTGTGTGTGTGTGTGTATGTGTGTGTGTAAATCAAGTGTAGATAGATGAAAGTATTATGACTGAAAGAAAGATTTT
>OY735217.1:12215528-12260528 GCA_963457665.1 Thysanoteuthis rhombus
TTCAAAATCTGACGCTATGGTTATTCAATCATTGCCTATGAACGCGAGTTTTTCATGTTATTTTTTACTATTCTTTACTTTTTCAACTCATTATTTTATTCGACCATTTCCAACGTCCCAGTTTTTTAGCTGAGTATTTCATACATTTCTTAAATTCCTCCTTTTTGATTTCATTCTTACGTTAAAATGTTGAAGAATTGAATAACGCATAATACAAACCGTAAAATGAATCTGTCATCAAAACTGTCAAAACAGATTTTTTCAATTTGGTCAAGCTGGCTGGCTATGTATGTACTTACCATGTGACATGTCTTGACAGGGAAGAATCAATAGAATTCAATATGAGCTGGCCAGAAAAGCTGATCTCGGAAAAAGATTGCTGAGCATTATTTGGGACAGTGCTTCACAACAATAAATTTTAGTGTCATTCACCCTGAAATCTAAATCACAGAGTTCCATCCATTCATTATCATCAGCAGCCTTTCAGCATCCATCGTTGGAATAAAGGCCTCCCCAAGATTCTCCCTGATGTCTCTATCCTTAGTATCGAAGAGCCAATACTTTCTGAACTTATCTAGTTTGTCACACAAACAAGACAAAATTTTCTTATATTTTTTTTTGTATATCTTCATTATCTTTTTCGCCTTTTCCTTCTTTGAGTGCAATTTTATACAGAATTCATCTTGTTTCATCATCTTTCCTGGTTTCCTTTGAATAATTATATAATAGAATATTTTGGAAACACCCTAGGAAAACCATTAGCTTGAGGAAGTGAAAAACGGATCAAATATTGAGCTCTTTTACAATTAAAGAAAACAATGAGAGTTTACTATCCACTCTGATGGCAATAACCTTTTCAAATATAGAAAAATATGAACATATGAGTAAATCAAGAGATTCACCTCCTATGTTACATTCACTCTTCATATTCACCCTTTAAATTTCATTTACTCTCAAAATTTAGATTTGTTCTTGCTTGAACCATTCACCAGTTAAAAAAACACTGTTTCAAGACCTATCAATAATATAGTGTTTTTTCTTAAAATTTATTTTAGATCAAGTACTTCCGTTATGATCATAATTATTCTATTATTAACTTTACTCAATCTTATGTTGTTGTTTTTTATTACAACACTGTTATAATTTTATCATTACTGTTATTCTTTATTATCATGGTTTCTTTTTATCACAGCCTTCAAGGTCGATGCTCTGTTCATTTTTGCTATCATTTTGTTACTTGCTTCACTTCATCTCATTATTGCTAATTCTATTGCAATGCTCTTGTTTGACATAATCTGCAATACTATTTATATTTCATTACTAATTTCACTCCATATTGTTATTATTGCATTATTACAACACGCAGGGCTTGTTCACTGAATTGTAAATAAATGTACCATGAAAATGCTCTGAACATCATGAGAAAAGAATTTTCAGTGTTCATGAAGTATAACAAATGAAACGAGGGCTATTTTATGCCCCTGTAATTAGCAGCTGCATATTAAAAACAATAAACACATTATTTGAAATAGATCCTTGAAAACTTCTCTTTTGTCTTACACCCTTCAGAGTATGAAAAGTCAGGGAGTAATTGACATTGGTACTCTTTGAGAATCTGGATTTGAGAGCAATTATCTTTATAAGCTATTGGAACACACTGGGTCTGAAACAAATATGGAAGGCCAACCGAAACTGCCACTCAGCGTGAATTGAAATTCCCCTAATGATCATCTATCAAGGTACTGACCCGGCTCGACACAGCGTCAATGATCTTACGAGAACTGGTGTATCCAATGTTTAGCCGTAACACCTTAGCATCGGTGAGAGGTTCCTCTATCCGAGTCCTTGTGCCAAGTTCTTTGCAGACAGCCATTACGTACCAGACTTTCAAGACTTAAGTATGACACGTTGGTAGATTCGACCGAACTGGTGAGCACTTTAACCCTGGGCCATTTTGATTACTTTTCACTGTTTTTCTTTTCATAACATACTCCTCTAAATATGAATCGAACTATGTATCGTCAAACTCCAGGATTTAGTTTTCTCACCGTAACAAGGACTTGAATTTTATTTTTTCTTCAATAACAAGAACAAGAAAAATCCTCAATTTTCGGGGAGTTAAAATTCACATTCTCTGCCCGTGATTTGAAATCCAAATCGATCGGTTAGCAGACTTTCATCGAATGAGCTAGACTGACAAGTCTTACATATCTACCAAAATTTATGTTAAAAATATGTGCGGGTCCTTTCCACCCGATTAATAAATTTATTTATTATAAAACTAACATTTCCCAAGCATGATTTTTAATCACAATCGACTAATTAGTAAGCTATTGTCCCATAGCAAAAGTTAAACTGACGAGTTTTATATATCTACAGAATGTATTTTACTGATACCCAAGCGATCATTCAATTACAATGAACGAATTCATTTATTAAAAAAAGGTTTTATACCTGTCTAACTTATTATATATACAATACCGAAGTTGCAGTTATCATCTTCAGGCAGAAAGGAAGTGATTTGATCCTACTATAACCAGGCTTATTCTTGTTCTCTTCTCTTTCACTGATCTGGTCTCCTGTTTTTTGTCTGTTTCTGGAGAGATTTCTCTTACTTGTTTTATATTTCAATGACTCTTTCGGAATCTCTCAGCTCTTTATTCTGTGTGTAATTAAAAACCTTCAACCAAAACTTACACAAAAGCTGTCAACTTCGGTTTCTTCAGTTTTCAAGTAGGTCCGGCTGGCTGGCTGGCTGGCAGGCCATGTATTACACACATCTATTGAACTACAGGGTTGTAATTTCCAATATTCATTTGTTATTATGTCGAGAGAATTTTTTTATTTTTTGTTTTTCGTTTTCCGAAAATCCCCTAAATATGCTCTTGATGGTAGTTCAATTTGCAATCTAACGCTATGCTGAATTGATTTTTTTATTTGTGTCCGGTGAGGCTCACTTTTTTTGGTCATCAATGCCTAACAAAAGGCGAGAGAAGTAACGCAATATTTGATCACCTGATTATCCAAATTTCAATTGATCACCCTCAGCACAGCATGCTGCCAAAAGATGTTGGTCATGTGACGGTCTCTATGGAGAGATTAACCAGGCCAGTTTTTTTCCCTCTATTTTTCTAACTACTTTGTTGAGGGTCGCATACATCAAAGGGAAACAACCGTTTCTATTGAGGTCAGCTACGAAATTATCTGTGTCCTGAGATTGAAACAACTAACGACTTTATTGTATTGATCTTTTTAACAAAGAGAATTGGTCATAGTCGACAGGAAATCTTATAGATCTTCAAAAGAGTGTAAGGGATGCAGTCCTAATAAATTCAACACAGTTATTCGAAATTAAGAATTAAGAAAACACTTAGGGAAAAGTATCTAAAAAATTTATCATTACCAAAACTATATAAATGATTATTTCTGGAGATATTCACTTCCTGGCCTAGACAGCGTAAACAGAATAATCAATTAAAGAAAATGACAAGAGAGCCGCTATTTTGGCTTGTGCATCACTGACAGCTAATGAGCTCAATGGCCAGAACATTACTATTCTGAGGCAGTTACCCTATTATCCGCAGGTTCGATTCCTGAAGTAGCTCCATTTCTTAATTGTTTATTTCATTCATGTTGTCTAGGGCAATTGATACATTGATCGTGTAATAACGGGAGATCATTTCAAATAACATTCAATATAATGTAATGCGATTAATCATCATTCTGTCGGATCATATACATCAATTTCTCAATACATAACTGTTGCATTGAAAAAAATGAATAGACCGAGAATAAACAAAATAAGACTTTGATGAGAGAACAGTTATTTGGGGCTTTGTATTACCAGTGGCTGTTTGGCTCAATGGACAGAAAATTGCTATGTTATTGGCGGAAAATCTATCGGTCACAGGTTCGATTCCTGCAACGGCCTTAATTTCACCTTCTATTTATGTTTTCTAGGGCAAGTGATACGTCAACTGTACAATGACGGGAGATCATTTCACATAAGATTCTATAAGAAATAACGCAATCTATAATCGTATATATGTATATATTTTCATTCATTATGCAGAATATCCCAGCTTTGAAATAAACTCTTCGTATCTTTTAGACTTATCCATTAAAGCCAAACACATACCACCTCATTCTAACACCCTGCAGTGAAAAAAAGAAAACACCCAAACTGATCCCTTCCTGCTAACACTCATCACTTACACCCCTGAAAACTCTTAACCCTTCCTCTTTTAAAAAAACAAACAAACAGAAAAACCAATGCACACATCATTTTCCCCAATTCATTCCTTGATACGTAAACAGCTATATATTTGTTGCAACAGTGCATCGTCTTGTGCTCTGGAAAATGCTTAGTGAACTCACAAAATGCGTCAAGTTCATCCTTGTGACCTATAAACAAATTTGAAATATGATACGTGTTTTTTCCAATTTTTTTTCACTTTCCACTCTGTCAAACAACCACCACCATATCTATGTAAATAAATATACATATACGTGAATGCACGCACGCATGCATACATTCCAGTATTTTTATACAGGTGAAGATCGGAAAAGAATCCCTGGGCAAGACTCGAACCAAAATCCTTTCTCAGATCAGAAAACCTGTCTTATCGCGAGAACTGCTCAAACCATTTGGGATACTTTAGCTCACAATTTTCAAATTAAATCTAAAAATGTGAAGTTTTACATTCCATCCTGGTTGCTTGTAGCCACCATATTTAATTGCATTGATTTGTCAACCTATAAAAGTAGTATTAATCGTATTAGCAGTAATGATATCCATAATAATATTACTATTCCCAATAACTGTACAATGAATAGGTACGTTGAATGAAAATCTAGTCGAAGATTAATCTTGGGTGACGGAAAGTTCTGTCATTACAGCTGTATTGCTAACTCAGTATACCTTTCCATTTCATGGCGATTGATGACAACTCAGCTCTATCTCTGAGTCAAGGATTTTTCTTGTAATATATAATCGCAGACATTCCAAGTCTCATGCATTTTAACACGTTTTTGGGCTTAAAAATATGAAATGGAAATGTACAAAGTTTTAACTTTATGCAGATTTATTGGTTTAGAATCCTGGTAAAAAAATATCTTATCTGATATAAAACATGTCTTGAATATATTCCTGGAGAACATTTTATAAAAGTCGCTGATATTCAATTTTAACCAATCTTGGATGCATAATTTTCAAAATTTCCTTGGAGAGCATTCTATAGAAGCCCCCTCTAAATTCTCTTTTCGGTGCTCAAAAATGTTGTTTTGTTATTTTTTAGTCTTGGGGGGGGGGTATCATACGATTTCCACTCATTCTTAATATTGAAGCTTGACAAGTCTGTATCTTGTAATCCATAACTGCAATAGACACATTTAAAAAAAAAAATCTTTTTATCGTGTAATGGATAATTCTCACTTTGCGCCTCTTGCTGCGGGTAGTGGGTTAAAAATGGTTGCAAACCTATATATTATTGCATTGGTAGTCTGCTGATTTGTCCGTCTCCTCAAGCGATAATTTCATCGCTCGTGGCAGAATTTAGAATAATCCTTGAATTACCGATTCCTTTGGGCTTTTTGATTGGGTCGGACGGCTCACCAGATCCTGCTGCTCAGTTGATTGATATCTGAGCGAGAAATAAGTCATCTTGGATAAAATCGATCTCAGTTTGTCCAGAGAGCTTCGAGTGGTTGATGTGAGGAATGCAAAATCTTACAGATAGTGCATTGGAATGGTTGGCTAATAGAACGAAAAAGTGGAAAGTTTCCTTGATATCATCAGGAATGTCCTCATGGTATACATAATAGGATTAATACATACACGCACGGAGAGAGAGACATGGGAAAAAGAGAGAGACAGAGAGAGAGAGAGAGAGAGAGAGGGAGAGAGAGAAGGGAGAGAGAAAGAGAGATATTTTAAAGGAATGGAATTGAATTCTTGTACATGCCGACCTCTACGGTGTAGAGTTTTGGTGATTCAGTCGGTGATAACTTTGGTGAAAAGTGTGTAGAAGTAGTTCAGTAGGCTTGTTGGTCTATAGTTGTTGAGGTCTCCAAGGTTTTTTTTTCTCCGTATAACAGCATTATGATTACAGTGTTCCAATCTTCTGGGACTTTACCCCATTTCAGTCAGACGTTGAATAAGATAGGTAAGTTTCCTATTGATGACTTTACCACTTCTTTTTAAAGATGTTTAGGTATCTACAGCCCAATGGAGCATCACATAAGCAGAAGCGACAACAACAATTGGTTTGAATAGTTTGACATAGACCTTTGTCAAAGTTCTCCAACGTTGCTCCCAGTGAGGATTGGACTCTCCACTTATCAGTAATCGTATGCTCGACTAAGTCTTTGAACAGTATATCTTAGCAAGACGTCTATTTTCAAAGCCTATTTTTGTCTGGCACAAGACCACAGGTCTTGTGCACCCAGTTAGAATCGATCTTGATCGGTAATCATTATATCACGGAGATGAGCCAACTTGAAAATGAAGGGAAAGTACAAATGGATGGAAGGAAACGGTAGGCCTGCCTTCAACAAAGACTGAAACATGTGAGAGAATGTAAAAAAATAAAATGATTAAAAAACTAAGAGAAAAAATGTCTGTTGAGTCACCTAATAGAAACCATCGCATAACAAACTTATTTTTTGCTGAAGTCAAGTTGGAGGTGATCAATTAGAAATTAGAAAAAAAAGTGATCAATGAATAAATCACGTGTCTTGCCTTTTGTTTGGCAGTGTTAACGAATGAGAAAGCAGGCTAAAACTAAGATATCAATTTAGCATAAACGTACATGGTGAATTGAACCCATTAAAAATCTATTCGGAGAGGTAGTGAAAAAAACCCCAAAATGTTTATCCTTGACATAACAAGAGATGAATGTTGAGAATTTCATCGCCCTAGCTCAATGGAATCATCTTGCATGCGTTTTACGTACATAAATAGCCGGTCAGTCAGTCAGCTAACAGATCAGCCAAACTAACTTGAAAACTGAAAAAACCTATTCTGATGGTTTTGGTTACAGTTTTAATTGGCACTTTCTGATAGATATGAAAGCAGAACAGAAGAATGAACAAATAGTGAACAAGAGACAAGAACAAAAAAAGATGGCTGAAATGAATCAAAAAGTTAGGGATGAGGGTGGGGATGGGGGGAGTTAATAATGTGAGATATTCGGGGGGGATCGAAAGGAAAAAGGTGGGATACAAATTCGGAAAGGCCAGAAGTCTGGAATCATTTAGATTAGAGAAAAGGATTGGAAATGGAAATGTCTTCCAATTGTGCCAAAACATCTATCTCCCTTTCCCCCCCTTCTTCTCTCTCTCCCTCTCTCTCTCTCTCTCTCTAAAGTTCACACACACACACACACACACATACACACACAATGAATATGAGGAACAGATTTTACACTGGTACCGTGCCAGAATTCATACATTGGGGGCTTCATTCTGCAACGACTGATTAATTTGCTTTTTTCGTGATATAAGATAAGGTTTTATCCCTCTCTTGCTATATATATATATATATATATATATATATATATATATATATATATATATATATATATATATATATATATATATACATATATATATGTGTGTGTCTGTGTGTCTGTGTGTATAAAATGTGAGTGTGCGTGTAAATTCCATTCAAGTGTCACACAGTGGGAATAGAGCAATTTGTTCCAATCAGGCTTTTATACTGGTTCCGTGAAATAAAATACATCTATTTCCAAGATTAATGTAAATCATGTGGAATAGGGAATATAAAATGAACGCCATTTTCCTGCTTAACCCCTTACCAAATCAATTCTATAAACTGAATTATCTTCTTGAATCCTCATCAGATCAATTCATTCCACAAAATATTTTATTTTGAAGCATGTTTTTGAATCATGGATTATGAGTATCCAATATCCGAATCATGAATTGTGTTTTTTACTCCTTTGTTTGTTGCTGTGAACATATTAACGTGTATGGTTTACAAGAAATCTCGAAAAAAACACCGTACAGAGAATCTATGATTTGTCAAATTTTATCCCAAGGGATAGAATTCTGTTGCATAAAAAAAAGAGAATATCCAAAATATATTTATTGTCAACCCAAACCTCTGCTATAGACTTTTAGCTCTATTTCTGTATCTAACATCAATAACAGATGACAATGACTAGACGAAAAACAAGTGACAGCATGCACAAATAACAGTGACACAATGACGTTTGCAAAAAACTGATGACGAATCCATTCCCATTTTCAAAGCCCAGTCCATATCGAATTGCTTGTCTACAGTTTGGAAATTCCATCCACAAAAACAATTAAATAAAGAATTGAAAATAGACGTATAGTTTGGGAATAATATTGTATGGAGAAATCGAATTCTGTTTTGTTTACTGTTTAGATTTTAATAAAGCAAGATGGTTTAGCCCAGGTGCAGTCAAGCTTGTATATATGAATATATATTATTCAATATTGTGTATTTTTTCATCAAGTTTCATAGATTTTTAGAACTTGATCTATTGTTTAAAACGTAATTTTGATATAAATTGTATATGGAGATACCAATAAAAGCATTTTCCTTCAATTAGTAATATGATTTGTTGTCATGTCTCTCACCGACTGAATTTAGTGAAACAAAATTCCAGTCTGATAAATGAATACATTCATTAAATTGATTCTTCAAAACTTTAATCTGAAATCACGACCAATTGATGGTTAGATAAGTATCTTACTGACTGAGCTTCAAAATATATCTTGCAGATACGCAAGGGCCTAATTTATTCAAATAAGTGAATAGATGCATCTATACTAAAACGTATATGTTTCATAATATTTACATTCATTTTATATATATATATATATATATATATATATATATATATATATATATATATATAATACAACATTTACTGTTATCATCAATCAGTCTGCATAGAATCATGAGTAGAGTTTGACACTGCAGCAGACAGGCTTCTTAAAACTTATATTGAATTTTGTATTCTGCAGTGTGAGTAGAGTTCTATATTTCTTGACTTAACGGCAATTCATTTTTCATGTGATAATCTATCGTCGCCCCCAGTTCACATTCACACTGGGGCGATATTGACCCCAATGAGAATGATTGGTATGCCATCCTCTCAACAAGGATATACGTAGTTCCAAACTGTGGGCCGCCACTTTGAGGAAAGTTCTCTTCAGAATCGTTTGAGCAATATCATAATGAATTATCAACTATTGCTGAGTTGATAAGGCGAGCCTTTCCACAAACCATCGAGATATTGGTAATGAATATGATATCGGAAGTACTCTCATCAGTATAATGCATAGCCTAACTCAGTAGACAAAGCTTATCTCACCTCCATTGACCTATCAAAGACTTTGGTCGAGGGCAATCTGACAATATCAACTCTGAGGAATCATCGAAGTGTCTGTCAAATATCAGAAGTACAGAAACATGACATACAAATGTTATCACACGAATGGTTCATCTAGAAGAACGTACGCATGTTAAATTCACAGAGGAAAATTTGAAAATATATTTTACGGCAAGTTCATTTTTTTAATCATTTTTAGGACCGGTTGCATACAGGAGCTCTTGTACAATCACCAACGTTATGCAACGTACAACGTAGTCAGTACGTAAATGGGTGACCTTTCGGTAATACCAGATTCTGTGAGCATCCCAGGTGCTGTAAGCGGTTGGGAATTTAGAGAACACCCCGTGGCGATCCTGTGAATCATCTAAAGAAAAGAACATTCTCGACACTACACTACTCTACCTGCCGAAGTTATGTCCATTCATTTTTACTTTGTTCTCATGCACTCAGAAAAGGCATGAGTCAATTTCCCGAAATCAGTCCCAAAATCAGACAACTCTACGAATTATCTTGTCACTATCATGCGATGATAGTTTACAGATGAGTGAGTGGACGAGTACCAGGGCAAAGCACTCTCCCACTTTTACCATACTTACACAGGCAGTAAGAACAAAAAGCTGTCACCCCGATAGTCAGTATTGTCAGCCAAGGTCAAACAGAATTTTTAATGATGGTTAGCAAGGTGTGCAGGCCGATATTTGATATTTTACCAGCCTTTTTACTTTGATCTTCTCGGCCTTCGGCTTTACTATGCAAAAGGTGGACATTGGAATTTTCAGAATTTCTCGTTTTAAAACTCTTCACAGACTATACAAGCTGTTAATGACATCAATTGAATTTTTTTATTTGAAAACAGAACAATGTTCATTTTCAAATTAATTCGGCATGCCGTAAATGTTCATCAATGCTTACTGACCAAAGCATTGTGTTTCAACTTTTCTTTACTTGTGTGCATGTGTGCGTGGGGGGGGGAGAATACATATTTAGAGTAAGCAAACAAGAATAGATAGATATATAGATGGCTATATGTTTATTAAGACTTGTGTAGGGTGGCATAAAGTAAAACTAGAAAAGAGGATGGACAGAAAGATCGTCTTGCGCCAATCTCCCAAAATGGGGTGGCACATGGTATAAAGTTTTATCGATCGACTTTTCATTGAGATGATATTTAATATAAATGCCACTTCATTGTTCCAATGAAGTGGCATTTATATTAAATTATTGAAAAGCTATTTTGAAACGACTTTTCAAACTTTTTTTATTTGGAGAAAAAAAAAACCTAAAAACTAAAAATAATTTTCATAATTCAAATATAAAAAATTTCTGATGAATTTCAATTTCTAACAAAACGTTACTAGGCATGCACACAAATTTCTATCCGGGAAATCATCACCCTTTTTAAAAACGTGACTAGAATTTAATTTTTTTGTTGAAGAGAGAAAAAAAAAATCATATTTTCCTAAATTATAACGTAGAATTGTATCGTTATCATGTCAATCTTTACTTGTTTTTCCCAAACTTACTTCTATTCAGAGATTTCAACCACTTCCTGTCAATCATGTAGTTTAACGTCCAAAGTTATCATACGTGCTTTCGTGTTTGTTTCGAGGAGAAATTTCATCATCATCATCATCATGATCATCATCATCATCATTGTCGTCATTTTAGCGTCCGCATAATCCACCAAACCTCTCTATCGCAGATTTTGTGGTGCCAGTATCTTCTAAATTTGTTTAATTCGTCACGCCATCTTATTTTCTGTTGGCGACAATTTCACGTATCATCTTTGGAACCTATGATGTCAATTTGTTGTCTGACATTCCTACAATATAACCAGCCCGTTGCCATTTGGGTTAGCTTTTGACTCTTGTTTTTTCTCTAATATACTGCGCTGTCTTGTTATCTCTCTCTCTGTGATATCGGGCAAAATTCGATACTGTGCACGTTACAAGGCTCTCAGTTTGAGGGTCGATCTTTTTGTTCAATATTTCAGCTGTATAGAGAGGATGCATTGTTATATTTACACCCGAGGTTAAAATGTTGCGTAGAGAAGGAGAAATGACAGAATTCGTGAAAAGAGATCAGAACATTTCAGTATTTACAAAATGTGTCAATAGCCGGTCAATCCAAATGATCAAATAACACCGGTCTGATCTCCTGGCTAAAAAAAAAAAAATTGACCACGTCAAAGTTTGTAAACGAGAAAAGTTTCAGTCAGTGAATACGGGAAACAAGTTGAAAAATAAACTAAACATTTAATATATAAAAATCCAAATGTCTGCAATAACTAATGGAAATTAGTTTTGATTTTTAAAAAAAAAAACAATACGCCTTCTTTTTTTCATAGCAAAAACAAGAACAAACTTTTTAAAAAAATCAGAATCTTTTTTCTTAAAAAAGAACAAAAACGCTGTCGATATCCCAGTGAACATTTATAGGCGTACATATATTACTGTTAAAAAAAAGTGGTATTGTAAATGGAAGTTTGGCATGTAAATTAGTAAGATTTTTAAAAATCTCAATTCATATTTGATTCCAGTAAAAAAAAAATATTTCAATAAAAAGTTGTTTCGATGAAAAAACGAAAAAGAAAATCAACTCTCAGAATCTTGGCTCTAATACCATCAGCAGCAGCAGCAGCTGCAGCATTTTGATGTCTCTCCGAAGACATAGACCCCCCCCCATTATTTGCCAAACATCTCGATCGTTGGCGTCGCAGAGCCACTTATTCCTAATTTTGTCTAATTTGTCACGCCATCTCATTTTTTGCCAGTCACAGTTTTGAATATGATCTCTGTGGATCCACGTTTTGTGTCGTGATGTCCAGTGTTCGTCAGACATCCTTGCTGTATGATTAGCCCATTATCGTTGGAGTTTTTCTTATGGTCTCTACGATATCTCTTACCCGTACTTGTCTTCCGATGTACTGTGCTGTCTTGTGATCACGCTCCGTAATGCTTGTCTGTGACTCAAGTTCCTGAAGCTGCTGGGAATCACGTAAGTGTAACGCAACAAACAGGTCACACGCGCGCACACATATACACAAACGCAAACACACGCATGCATATGTAGACAATTACCGACACCCACATGTGAGACTGTAAGTAGAAATAGATTTACATCTTTCATTATCGAGTTTAATCAATATCAAGATACTTATACCATTTCCACTATCAATTTTCCTCCTTCATTTCATTCCTTTTTCCTTTTCTTCTCAATCTGTCTCGCTCTGTTTTGAAGGCATTTAGCCTGACCCAGCCACCAATTCCCGTCGATGAACAGACATTTTTGATACCCTTTCTGTTCGTTTATCAAATTATTCCATAAAAAAAAAGAAATAATTAGAGGTTGCGGCTATTTTCTTGTCTTTCGTTTCCCCGCTTCGGCAAGTGTTAGCAATAATTTACTTATCACTTCCTCCCATCTCTGTCTAAGCACTTGTTACTTATCCGATCAACATCCCAACCTAACCCACAGCTTCACAATTTTACCGACATTAGCTGCTCCCGTCGTTGTCGCTGCAAACACAGGCACATTCGTCTTGTCTACATAGCCTGCCCATAGCCATTTGAGTTTTCCGATTTTAAACACGATCTTCCCTTGGGTAATTGTATGGTTCATCAATTTTCCAGTTAAGTTCCATGTTTCTGCTCCATGGGTGACTATCAGGAGGACGCATTAGTCGTAGATCCCTCTTTTCAAAGCTGATGGGATCTTTTTGTTTTGCAATGTTCTTCAATGCTTAACATCATGCCTCCGAATATAGGTCGATTTTTTGTTCGATTACTTCTTCTTTGGTGCATAGTGATCCCCAGAATGGGTGCTACTGTCCCCATATCGGTGCGTGAAAAAACAAGGGGCACTAGAAGGCAAGGGGGGGCTCGGAAGCATTGAATGTGATACGATACCTCATACACATAAAGTCGTATGCCAAAACGTTCTTTCAAATTTACGCATTTTCCAGTTTTTTTCTGATTCAAAGAAGTCAACTCCTCAAAACTTATTCGAAAAATTTTTGTGTGTTTTTTTTAAATTTTATTAGATGAAGTATGATAAATCGTTATAATTTCTATATTCTTGGCTATGTTTTGCCTTTCTGTTAAGTTCTATTAAATGCTTTTTATTACAGTTTTTTTTTTTTTGCTTTTGCCGCTTGGAAAGCAAGAATAAGTCCTTGGCGTAATTCCTGCAGCAGGAAGAAGCACCGTCAAGTCCAGCCTGCTTTACCAATTAAGACATGAAGGTTAAAGAACACCCTCAAACCTATCTTTCATTCCAATCGCAACCATATTAGTTTACATCCTGGTGGTTACAGTATTTAATACATTTTTCAGTTTTCCAGTTTTTATTAGATTGAGTATTATAAATCATTGTTATATACTTTTAATTTTTTGACTTCTATTTACCGTCACATTAATTTTTATTTATTGCTTTTTGTAGCAACTTTTTTGATCAGGCCGATTTTTCATTCAACCGTTTGAAGGTGATAGGGCGAGCATAAAGTTGTAATGAAAAGCAATTCAATATAAGATGAAAAAGTGGTTTGAAAATAAGAATGATAATAATTAGATAATGTAGTTATAACTAAATCTGCGTAGATTCATCCATCTTTACTTTGAATCAGCTCCTCAGACGTAAAACCTTATGTGGTAGAGGTATCGAACCATTTTCATTTATAAAATGAATGGATAGACATCAAATAAAATATGAAACATCAATCTTCAATGGGGTTGCTGATGGGACTTATAAAAAAGGGAGGAATCCGAAAAAGTTTTGGAAACACTGAAAAGAGTGACCAGATCTCAATTTTCATCAATTCTTTGCTTTGCGTTTCTATTTTACAAGGTCTAAAACACATTAGGTAGTTCCTTCCCAAACTCTAGTCATAACCTCGAATTAACTTTCTTTTCTTACCGTAACAAGAGCATCCCTCACCTGATTCAGAGTGATAAAAAAAACATTTCCTTAGCACGATTTGGAATCAAGATCAACTGATTGGTAGTTGTGTGTCTTACAAACTGAGCCAAATTGACAAGTTTTGCATATACCCCTTATATTTCATTGTATCAAATAAATGTTTCTATAAGATTTACATTTCTTGACCAAGATTCGAAATCATGACCAACTGATTGGCAGTCCATTGTTTTTTCGATTGAGCTAAACTGACAAGTCATAAATCATCAAAATGTATCTTATAGATACGCAACTTATTTGATTCTGATACACAATTATATTTATACTAAAAATATATTTTGACTCTTTCATATTTATCATAAATACAATACAAACGATGCAGTAATAATCTTGAACTGGAATAGAAGTGGGGTGTGAATTCGACCCTGTTGCAACCAGGCTTGTTTCAATTTGTAATCAATGGAGGAAATAGTGAGCGAGTGAGTCCTTCTCAAGTAGGAGCAGCAACAAGCTGTTACAATCGTGATGAGCCTCGGCAAGGGCCAGTAACAAGAGTCCCGTTTCTCGCTATCTGACAGCCCTTCTAAAATCAACAATCGTTCGCCATTAGTAGTTGAAGTGAACCAAAGTTTAAATTAAAAACTCATTAAACTCGGGCCACGTTCTGCAATAGTGGGCATACAATAAATTGCCAACATAAGCAGTTTTGACTCGAGATTTTCGGCGCGGCATAACAGAAGAGAACCGTACACCCAGGCGACACTTGAAATAATGATGATTCAATTAGTCAGGGGTAACTCTCGTGCTGTGGAATTTGTTTTGCAATGATGAACATAGAGCTGCTCGCTTGAAAAGAAATAATACGACTGATCTTTCTCTTTTTTTCAGTTCCTGTTAGCGAAATCGAAGGCTGAGCGGCATCGTATCGTCATTCCAAAGAGACACGCAGCCCGAATTCCAAGTGATGTGTCTACGAGGCAACTTTTATCTCAAGTACAAGAAATCATTTATTTTTGCTAAATGATCCAAACTGTTTCATTCATCCAATATCATTTGAATTGGTCATCCATATCAAACGCATCAATTTTTCTAACCAGTCGGTAACTCAAATTTCAGCAAATAAAAAGATATTCATATCTTCTCAACTTAACTTCAAAACACTGTACTGTAAGATTATATTTTTCAACTGACTTCTTCTTATCTTTTTTACGATTTTATCCGTTTAGAATATCCCTCGTCATCGATTTAATATTTATAGGCCCATATTACATGATATAAAACATGTAGAGGACACGGCCATCATGCCAGTTTCGTTAGCTGCCGGTTTTAGAATCTATGTAATGTGGAGATTTGGGATGGATCATCATCATCCTTTTAATGTAGTTGACCATAAACCTATCCCAAGATTTGTGGGCGATGCGTAGCAAATATCTCATGAACGTCTATAAATCATCATATCAATAACAATTTCGCATATGATCTCTTAGGACTAATTTTGTGAATCGTAATGCCTGCCTGGTTGTATGACATTCTTGCAATATTACTAGTTTAATGTTTTTTTTTTGTTATACATATCTGACATGTTAAAATGGTGAAAAATTAATGATATCTCCAAATGATGATAAGCATGACTTTTTTATGTTTTTTTCTCGATTTGTTAGCCCATCTTTTGGGTGAAGTTCCATGTATGCTCCATAGGTGGCTATTGGGAGAATACATTTGCTATAGACTCTTTTGAACTAATGGGAGTTTTTTTCTCTCGAATGTCGAGGTTAGGGACATCATAAGAAATGTAATATAACCCAAGGGCGTCCTGTAGTAAATGTATAACCATATTACCGTAGCATTCTTCAGCTCTGATGATTATGATCATCATTGGATTTCTCACGCTTGAAGCAATTCTTTAATCTAAGCTCATCTCAATGAATATCCTTCACCAAACGCTACTGTTCTTGACTATAACAAATGCCTATAAAAATTGTCGACGATAAATGTTTTTTTCTTAAAAACTTTTAAATCAGGTAATTAACATCATTTTCTCCATCGATCTATCGATCTATCTATCTATTCAAGGCGCTTGCCGTTGAGCAGGGTTCATGGAGGTGCTTGCCGTTGGGTATGAATTACGGATGCACTTGCCGTAGACCATGGCTTATGGAGGTACTGCAAGCAAGTCAATCCACTAGTAATTGACTGTTGCTGAGGTGTCAAACCAATTTGCTCTGGTGGTGCAAAAGTTATATAAGTACACAGTTTGTGAGCCTGGATAAAATAAGTACAGACCTCCCCTGCTGTAAACGCGGTTTGTTATTGCATGGTGCATGGTATAAAGAGGTTGATGTTGGATCCAGACATATTTGCCTATATTAAAGCGTAGTCATCCAAAAAAACGTGGATTTAAAAGAGAGAAATCCAACAAATAACGTACATGGTACGACTGAGGTATTGAAACGTCTTCAATTCGTATTCAATTTCCCCTTACAAGGCCGACGGACAACTAGAAAAAACTGATACCCACCATAAAACTATTCGATTAAATGTAACAGGTTTATCAATAACATTTATATCCTGAAATGAAAAAGATTTAGTCCGATATAAAAAAAAAATCAATATATTCCATTACATGGAAATAGACTTATTTGTTTTTGATATTTGTGTTCATTTTTGGTTATTTTCTCGGGTTTTTTTCATAATCTATTATATGTTCGAACTAAAGCGGCACACAATGATATTTGAATTCAATATATTATCTTATTGCTTTGCAAAATAAATTCGTTGATCATTGAGCTACGATATGTGTCCTAATTTACGTATGGATGTATTTTTAAAACTTATATCGATTTATTAATATCTGGCTGTTCATATCTATCTTTAGACGGTCAATTCATGTTTGATTAACTAGCTCCCGTAAGATCTTCGTAAGTGACATCGAGCCTGGTCATAATCTAGTAGAGGGAACCCCCTGAGAATACCAGGTACCGAAGGCAAAAAGAAGATTGTTCTGTGACCATCTTGCTGCTGATTAACAGAACGTATTGCCAAGCTGGCAATGGACATTGCATTCTTTCTCAAACTCACGCTTTCCCCTGGAGAACATATTGCATTGTGCTCCTCAAAGAGCTGTCATATTCACATTGAGTGGATGCAATCATATATCTATGCCTACATCTCAGTCATGTCATATCTATTCTAGTAGCTGATATTCTCAAGTTTCAGCCGGGGTTATATACATGAAGAGTTTTAATACAGCGAAACAGCTGTCTGTGGATGACACAATTATTATTATTATTATTATTATTATTATTATTATTATTATAACTAACGCTCCCTCTTTCAGGGTTGAGCCCTCTTTAGGTATGGCAACTCGGCCATTATCAGCTATAAGCAATGCTCTTCCAACTCTGGAGTTGAGCACTCTGATGGATGGGGATTTGTATGTAAGTATATCTGTATATCACTTGAATTTGGACTGACGGAACGTCCAGTTCTGCGTAGGGCAGGGGTGAAATGTCAGCCTCTGCGTCTTAGGCGAAAGTTTCGATCTTACCTCGTGGTACTGGCCGAGATATTGGATAGTCTATAGCCACACTGAAGAGTTGTAAGACAACTAAACAACCGTCAGTGATTGACAGAATAATATATATATATATATATATATATATATATATATATATATATATATATATATATATATATATATAACAGGACAAGGTTATTAGTTGAATTCTATTCATGTGATTTATAGATAACTGTTGGTTTAAATACATTTAAGAGGAAGGACATTAGGTTAAACAATAAATATTTGTAGTTTTAGATAAATGATCTTTCCTCATGAGGCTATGGACTTAGCAAGGTACCTACGTATTCATGAGTTATGGCACGTTTTTATAGAAACATCAAGATGTATTCGAACAAGAAGATTCATCAAATATCGTATTCAGTTTCTTTAAATACATGTTTTGCTGTTGTTTTTCATTTCAAAGTTAAAAGATTTATTTCTTTTTGTCATAGGTCTCTTCTTTTTCCCTTATTTATTTGCAACGTATGAATATTTTATACAGCTAATTTATAAGTTAGACATTTGCAACTATAGGAAATAAAACCAAAAGTGTCTTCAAAAAATAACCGGGAAAATTTAATATGTTTGATGTGAAGAAAAACACATTAATGAAAAGGTGAATGGGAACTTTTTTGCTCTTTTGTGAACAGAGAAGAAAGAGACCGAGAAAGAAAGAATTAAACGAAAGAAGTAAATGGAGAAATATCACGCAAATGAGAAAAAAAAAATGACTGATCGGAAAAGACATTTCTCTATCCTGCCCTCTACAATAAAAAAAAAGCAACAATTATACATCCATTGTTGTCGGAAAATAAACAAATAGCAATTATGAAACCAAAGAGGAAAACATTATACAAAGAGACAAAAGAATTTATTTCACTTGCAAACAATTCTGACACAAAGGAAACTATTTGGTGTCTATGAACATTGATTTGAACACGAATGGAGAGAAAGAAACCATAATGCATCGTTTTATTTATCTCGTTTCCAATCGTGTTTATCCCGGCACTGTCAGGAGGTCATGTACATATATTACACGGATTAGTATCAACGTAGACACGCTGAATGGAAAATTGTCTGCTTCGTTCTGTAACGACACCACCACCACCACCACAACAACAACAACAACAACAACAACAACAACAATAATAATAATAATAATAATAATAATAATAATAATAATAATAATAATAATAATAATAATAATGGAACATGAAAACCAGGGTAGTACCAGTCATAGTGGGAGCACTAGGAACTGTCCCCAAAACGCTGAGTGAGAGACTGGAGGAGATCGGGATTAGGGGGAGGATAGAGACCGTACAGACCACAGCACTACTGGGAACTGCATGGATGCTGAGGAAGGTGCTAGAGATATAAGTACTGCAACGAATAGTAGCTCTGTCATGATGTGCGAAAGAGTGAGGAGACGTTAGCTGAAGACCTGAGGAGACTTATCGTCACTCAGCCTTCAGCGATAACCACTGGGCAACCGGTGTGAAACTGTAAATCGTAGAATTACTGCGACCTATGAGTACTAGGGGAGGAGGGCTGGAGACTTGAGGAGACTTGCTGTCACTCAAACTCCAGCGGTTACCACCAGGCAACTGGTGTGAGATTCCAAATAATAATAATAATAATAATAATAATAATAATAATAATAATAATAATAATAATAATAATGATGATGATGATGATGATGATGATGATGATGATGATGATGATGATGATGATGATGATGATGATGATGATAATAATAATAATAATAATAATAATAATAATAATAATAATAATAATAGGAGATCGGGATAAAGGGGAGGGTTGAGACTGTACAGACCACGGCACTGCTGGGAACTGTGCAGATACCGGGGAAAGTGCAAGAAATATAAAGACTGCAACACTAATTGTTAACAGTGACCTAACAGAAGAAAGGGAATATGAGATCGACCAATATCTTGGCCACGAAGATCACCAGATGTGAGTGTGCTATGGAGGTACGTGATATATTCGACAACGTAGACACATAATTTTCAAACATGATTGAAACATTAGGTTTGTATACATACTTACGGTAAACATGCTTGGAATGTACATGCTTGAGATGTTGATCACAAGAATGAGTCATTCCTGAATGTTTTTGATACTTCCTTTCCAATTTTCACTGATTAGTATAATCATCAATAGCTATGAAAAGTTTAGTTCGTACAGAAATTCTAAAATGACCATACATTATACATTTGGCTAATTATGAATCACTTCACGAATTGTTTGTAATATTTTCTAGATGTATGGAATGGTTTCCAGCGAAAACACATTTTTTATCCGTGTATTCAGTTTCTTTACAGTATATATATATATATATATATATATATATATATATATATATATATATATATACATATATATATATATACATACATACATATATATATGTTTATATATATATATATATATATATATATATATATATATATATACATATATATATATATACATACATACATATATATATGTTATATATATATATATATATATATATATATATATATATATATATATATATATATATATATATATATGCAAGAGGCGTCATGCTGTCTGTCCGTCTGTCTTTTACGCTGTAGAAATCATATGAATATGAACAAAGCCAAAACCAATTAAGCATGCATTCACAATGGTCTTTGAGGATAGTTCCTAAGTGAAATGTTTCGAGAAAAATCTTTTTGAAGGTTTTTACAAGAGGGTTTAATTCAAATTGAATGAAGCTGAACCTTACCTATACTTTCCGTTCTGTGTACATATATTCTTTTTTTACTCGTTCTTGTATGATTCTTCATGGGGTTGACAGTGAAGGGAAACATTTTGGTCTCTTTTAGGGCTCAAAAATAAAGGGTAATATTTCCCCCTCAAAGAGGTCAATAGACAAGGGAAACTTTTCAGATTTATAAGGGATCATAAGTGAAGGGAATAGTTTTCCTCGTGAAAGGACCAAAAGTATAGGAAAATGAATGTCCCCAAATGGGTCTAAAGTGAGAGTAAGTTTTTGCTGTTGAAACGTCAAATATGAAGAAATATATAGGTCTCTCTGCTCTGAGGTTAAAAGTTGGAGAAGACTTTTCTCTCTGCTTTAGAGGGTAAAAAGCCAAAGTGGTCATTTTTCAACGTTTAAGGAAGCATAAGTTAAGATATAAGTAGTTCTTTTTCAAACTTCTTAAATATTCAACCAAATGTAGATGGATATTTTAGCTAGTTTTTTTTCTCTAAAGGATGTGGGAAACTTTTCAATACTGCTTAGAATATAATTGCTTCATGTTTTATGTTTAAATAACCTATAAAACGTGTATGAACTTTTGGTATAGCCTGTAAATAAATATAGTCGATTGAAAGATCTACACGACCTAAACGGGTGTTCATACTTTCTCGTATCTGTGTTAAATGTTCTCTTCTAGATATGGAATTTTTTGGACAAAATGCTGGGCTTTAGATAGATGTATTGATTTCTGTAATCCTTGAGTACATCATACAGATGCTGGCAAGAGTGAGATGGGTAAAAAGTGGAGAAGAAGCTAATTGCGAGGGAAAAGAAAAAAGAAGTGTCCAAATTACACGTGAAATATTGGTTGAGTCAATGATGTTTTACGGCCAAGGACAACATTGGCCATCTACCTGCTGCGGATTCAGTGCATCAGCCAAATCAGCCTAATTGTTGACGCTGAAGGACTCAAAAAATATCCATTAAGGAGGGACGATCAAAGATTCGATACCCCATTGAGAATAAGCCTGAAGGTCAGAAGATAGATGCGATTGTTCGATCTAATTCAAGTGTCCTTTTTTAAAAGTTTTGTTTCGGTATGACAATCAGTCAGTGACTTATCGGAGGAAAATGCACCACCATAAATATAGGAAAATTCTGCTTTGTTAACGACAACCTGTCAGTGATGGCGATAGATACTAGAGATGTTTGTACATCTAAAGGTGGGCGAAAAGGCGAAACGATGGTTCGCTTTCTAACCATGGCTCACCTTCTTGGTTTTTCTCCTTTTTTTTCTTATCTTTTTCTTTTCTTTTCCAAAAACTCTGTATAGAGTTGACTTTGTTCTCCTTCTGTAACAAGAAAAAATGAGTTATACACTTAAAACAATGACGTACTCAGAACTCATGACGAGTCTGCTCGAGTACTCGAAGACAAACGAAAAAAAATAATGATAGTATCAAATTTCTTCAATACGATGCTATTGCATATTCTGTAATTCTTTTCTTTTCTTTTCCTTTTCTCCTCTGCTTTCCCCAGCTCTATCAGTCCATAGTATAAACTGTAAATTTTCACATACACCTTTCCCTCCATGGGTAAGGCGATATTTTTTCAAATTTTGTTCAATGGTTGAAATAGTTGTGTTCAGAAGATATTTTGACCCTTAAGCTGTCAGTTTGGTTATTCTTTTGTTTTTGTTTTTGTTGTTCGATTTTTTCTATTTCTTTATTTATACTATTCTATCCATTCTATTTTTCCAAATATTTTCATTTCTGGTCCGGTTTTACCATTTTATTTGTATGTTTTGTTCTTGTCAATTTCAAAGGGGTTGGGGGTAGTTTCTGATTATTTATCTTTTCTGTTCATATAACATAGATTGATAAAGTTTCTTTCAGTCATGCAAGTATTCACAAGGTGAAAACCAGGATTTTTAACCTTGATTTTTCAAGACGGACACAATAGGATATTTTTCCCAACTTGGCCTTGATCTGGACTAATCTGAGTTTAGTAAATACGGATAAAAATTAAAAGCAAACCTTGTAAGGGCTTAGATAGTTTGGTTATTCCTACTGGCAACAGTAGTTGGTGTTCAGATTCAGGTAAAAGTAATGATCCAGACTGATTTGAGGTTAGTAAATAAAGATAAGAATTAAGAAGTTCACCATGAAAAGGGGCCAGATAGCAAGATTGTTCTTACTGGCAACAGTGGTTCGAGGGTCAATTTTCAAGGCAAACACGGTAGCCCTACATGAAAAATTAACGCAACTCAGTCTTCATACACACATTTAATATTACCTGGTATTGCGTTGTACTGTTATATTGTATAGTAAATATTACAAATTAATATGTTTTTTGGAGAAGACCTAAAAAATAGTTGATAAAGACATTTTTTAAATAAAGAGAAAAGTTTACAAATCTTTCTAATATTAGAGAAGTAGGAGCGGAGAGCCAAGAAAAAGAAAGGGTGAAGCAAAAAAAAAGATGAAAGAAAAAGACAGGGTAAATGAAATGGAAAGAAAAGTAACGAATGAAAGAACAAATAAATTAGTAAATGAATAAATAGTGAAATACTGTTTTAGTTCAGTGAATAACTACTCATGTAGGTTGGTCACGCAACATCGCGTGCCCATCTTGTGACGCGCTGTCCGCCGGTGTCAGAGAGATGCAAAGATAGATTCCGTTCAAACACTAAATTGTCTCAAGCACCCATCAATAAATATTCTAGTCTGTATAAAGTACTCGAGCCGGAAAAAAAATACTGATACACATTTGTTTTTCACAATGCATTTATTGATCAAGAGTCATCGTTCTGCATTCACAACATTGCCTTATAAAAGTTTTAACACAGAAAGGAAAAAAAATACACCTCCTAGAAAATATAAACGTAGTACAATGTACGTCTTATTATTTTGAGATGTGATGAAGTTGTGCGTATTGTAAGACTTAAGTGTGTGTAGTTTCAGCTGAAAAGGATCCAAGTATTTGGCAGAGGTCACTGTTTGTCGGATGTTATGTTGTGTTGTTTAGAATTAAAGTTACAATCTTATACTGGCTGAATTTCCTTGGTCTGATCGAGATCATGAATTAGTTATCATCATGTCATCAAATCCTCGTCTGGAATCTTGCTCCATGATCGCATATTTGATGCTATGTATCGAAACACTCCCTTGTGAATGTAGTTGGAGGCTAAGTGATGGGAGGTTAATGTAATAAGAACAAACTAAACAGTTGTGATGCTAACCAAGAAAAAAGCAAACGGAAATATGAACAATAACAATAACAAACTACTAATTATCCTATGTACAGTGATGTGCTGAATTGAAAATGTATGCAATAGTGAAGATGTCTATAATAGTTTAGTTTTTGATAAGTCCTCATTGAAGTTGGCTACGAAAGTTCATGAAACGTTCGAGTACTGATTTTGAGTCGCAGATCTGTTGAGATGAGAATATTTGAATTGTCACATTGATGAGTGTTGAGTGTTTATATCAGTAGTGAGGATGTAAGTGGCTTATTAACCCTAGTGACTATTGTAAATGCTGACGGACCAACCGTATGTCCAATATTCAAGGGCTAATAAAGGCTTCGGACAGGCTCCCAGTAAATGTTTCTCGGCATCACATCTGATTGAACAAAATATATTCACGATGTTTCATCACCAATATCTAAAAACTGCATAATTTTACAGTTTCAATCCTAAATGTTCGTAAAAAAAATTATTTTAGCTAATTGTATTTCTGTCTTCGTAGATCTAGATGGTTGGTGCAAAGTAGAAGAAAAACGTGTTATATAAAAAAATATTTTCGTACAACCAACTTGCCATCATGAATTAGATAGCTATCTTCTGAGCCAGAAGTGACAAACCTTTTTTGATAGCGTGGGTCCACATTAGCGATTATTTTTCATTAAAATTAGCTTGCGTGCCTATGTGAATTTTCAAGTTGCAGATTACCATTTTTTCTCTAATTTAGAGAATTATTTTACAGAGAAAGAGATAAACATTCTTGAAATCATTCACAAAGAAGTCTGTTTAGACAATCGATGATTCCAAAATTGTTCGGATGTGACAGTTTTCAAAATCATGTTTTATTTACAACAACCGATTTGAAAAACGTAAAAACACTGAATGGATAATAATGATAATGGACCTTTTTTCCAAGAAAAAGAAACAGCCTTGATTAACATATATAAAGATATATATATATATATATATATATATAAAATCACGAACATTGAAAATTATACCTTCCGCGTCACCATAGAATTTTTCTTGCGTGCCATACCTTTGCCAATTCTGTACTTTAAATAACTTCATCTAGCAAAAGGCCACAATGATGGATTCCCAAAAGCAGCCAGCTCAGTACAAAGCAAAACGAGATTACTAACCGTTGCACAATGGTGAATGTACAAGAAGAATGTTAGAATAGGCATTCAAAGGAGAGACTGGCATTAGGAGCAAATCCAGAGTATTGTACGTTACAAAGCCTAGTAGACAAAAGGGTTGATAAAGTCGTATGTGCAATCCCTGAATCAAGCTGTGCAAAAATATACATCGGTTAAGTAGAATGGTAGATCAGCATTTTAAGGAAGGATTGCTAGTTATATGTTCTGGAATCCCTTGGGAAGGGCATTGAAAGTAGCACATCAAGATGAACGGCGATTCAACTCCATACATGATGAGTTGATACTACGTCATCAGGTTGGGTATAATTACACAAATGATACAAGCAGTTCCGGCTTCATTGGCTCGTTGATATTATTTCAAAATCAATAGCCGTTATATCACAGCAATCCTTGATCTAATGAAGCTTTTTGATTGAGTTCGTCTTGCATTTTGGAAGCCTACATAATTGATGAGTACCTACACATTTCATCTACATCAAACGACAAGTAGATTTTATCTTAATGGTTGTTTTCCAAGATGACGTAAAATCGCCTTGACGGGAGTAGGCCATTGGCTCTCCACTCCTTCAAGTAAAACGTCGGAGCAAGCTGTTATCTGATTTTAGCCTTACACAAAAATGCTCCATAAGTAAGTATTGAGTCAGAGTAGGCAAACCTTTTTGACACCGCGTGTGCACATTAAAAATAATCTTTTAAAAAATGATTTCACGTACTCATGGGAATTTTCGACATGTTGATTACCATTTCTATTATGTATATGTTTTATAAAATATCTGTTCAGACGATTAATAACTGAGGAGACAAGTTGAAAAAATCATTGCCAAAAAATTCATTTTCCGCATGTCATTTGTCTCCTAGGTTCGCTTCCCCTGTATTAAATTCGCACAGAAGTATGAATTGCTAATGTTGATTATTTTTTGTTTTCTACGAATCATCTAATCTATTATGGTCAAAATTTACTTTTTTTTATCACAACTTTGATCTTTCTTAAGTCAGTGTTGCAGCTTAAAGTCTTTGATCTTTACTTTTCTTCATTTAGTCGATAGGAACGAGGTTTATGAGTCTGGGTTTCAGAATCTTCTGCTCCCAACAGAGATTTCGTCGTTTCAATTTTAACGGTGGAAAATCTCTGGGTGACTAATTCCCGTCTTTTACATTGAACCTTAAATATATCACAGAAACTGTGAAAGAGCAGTTTTCTATCAGTGCAGGTTCCGTTGTAGTACGGATAAAGTATTGTTGTACAAATTAATGCAACTAAGTATAGGCTGAAAAAAGCAGATAAATAAAATAAATGAGTGCGGTCTTGAACGGACAATTTTGGAATGAATCGACTGCATTCTTCAATGTATAATGGTAGTTGGAAGAGTCAATTTTTATACAACCATTTTCAGTATTTCACTTATCCAAGTAATACTGTTAGACTAGATTTTCCAGAATGTTTTACTATTCAAAATGATAACTACAACAAAGAAAACAGATTGTTTACATTGAATACTTTTATTTGATACATGTATGAATCATCATTCTCCGTTTACACTCTCTTTGGAGATGTTGCAATGTTAATGGTGTTAGTAAGACCAATTTCCGGCTGTCCAAACTTTGTTTTGCTTATCACACATGGTATTCCAAAATGGTCACCCATCGAGTTCCTAACCAAGTTTAACGTTGCTTAACTTCAGAGAATTTCATGAGAATCGGTGCATCTAAGATGATTTAGTTGTAATCTATTAGCCATGTGTGTGAGTGGATGGGTCTTCATTCTGAGTCCTCGTGTGGAATGTCTAGCCGAAAGGTATTGGATACCAATTTCAAAGTCTTTCTTATGACTCAACGATGGATTGAGCCATTACTGAACCGAAGGCAAGCACTCTACCACTTGGTGAAAGTGATCGTTATTCCTTTTGAATAATCCAATGAAGTTAATTTTAAAAAAGAAAAGAAAACAGGTTAAAAATCGTATGCATTTATTGGACATTTTTTTTTCTTTATTCGAGAGTACATCAGGAATTTTTTTGCGCTCTCAAATTTCTAGGACAGTTCTGTATTTCGAAACATCATGTACGCAATGTATGCAATGATGGTTGGTTCGGGCCGTGATGGAATCAATAGCTAATCTTTAATATACATCGTCTGCACGGCTCTTTTGTGCTTTCTGGACAGGGGAGTGGGGTGAACGATACTGGTTTTTGCTGAACCGCTTGTGATTTGGTGCAATTTTCTCTCCAACTGTTCACCATTGTCTGCTTTGTGGTGACCGAATCTCTCTACTTATCGCGAGTGGGCCATCTTGTCTGCGAGGAACAGAGGACGCTGCTTCTGCGCATGCGCATATGTATGTATGATTTTTAATTTTTACTGAACCTGTAATAAGCGTCTATGTGTCTGGAGGAAACAAGTCTGGGTCTTTGTAAAAGAGATACGCTCATTTCTTGTGTTGTTCGGTTTATTTCATGAATGTACGTACGCATGTTTCATATATTCCTTATAGTTAGAATTATGGAGGTATCTGTATTGAAATGTACACCGTAGAGACAGTCTATTGTGAGCGAAATAATCTATTGTGAATGGAATATAACATTTGGAATCAATATCGCTAATTAGCCACGTGTTTTGTCAAGGTTCTGAAACGAACTATTGTTATACTATGTCTAGTCATTCCATATTTTCTGTTTCGATCCATCCCATGTCGTTATATATATATAATATATGCTGTCGATGTAAAATGATATCATAAGTTGGTTTGCATTCAGTTGAAATTAAAACCGACACAGCAAATTTAATATTCACATGAGTGAACACTCAATAGAAGTGATCCGAACAGCGAGCTACATCTGTTATTATACGTTCTGATACCTCATCGCTATATACGTTTTTTGGCTAATCTACGTAATTAAACCTTGTTAGAAAGAAAGTAAATGATGCGTATAATAAAAAAACGTTTATATGCAATATATAATGATAATACCCGATATAAAATAGCGAACGACGTGTATGACATGAGTTATATACTAAAATCAGCTGACAGGAGATGATGTTTGATTAAACACTGATGTTAATAATCTTTGTTTTTAAAATTCCCTAAACGGTCACTTGGTAAATAACTGATGATCCTAATAAGAGAAATTAACGTATAGTACCAGAATAATAAAGTATATGTGAAACATTAATTTTTCTTCAAAGTACGGAAGGAAACTATATGACATTCATCAACAGATATTGGGAAATGAGTGACTGAGGTGTCTTGAAAAAGTTTTTCAATGTGTGTAGTGTTTAAAGCCGTTTTTAATACGCTTATATGTGCATGTATGTGTATGTGTGTACGTACCCATGTGAGTGTGTCGTTCTGTGTGCGTAGGTGTGTCTACACGTAAGGGTGCAAAACCTGGGAAGTTACTACACTAGTCGAAAACAAACTAAGAATAACACTGAAAACAATGTTAGGAATGTCTCTTGGCGATTGAAAAAGATCAACATGGATCAGAGAGTGAGAGAGAGGGCCAGGAGGAATGATACGGTACAAGTGATTAACTAACAAAAATGGCGATTGGCAGGGCAGATAACGAAAAGAAGGGGAAATATCTGTAGTGAAATGCTAACCGATTGTCAAGGAAATGAAGGAGTAAAAGAGCAGGCACGAGATGGCCTTTGTCCAGTAATGGGCTTGTAATGTTACAATACAAGTCTTATTTTCGAATAATGCTTTTGTTAAATATACTTTTGTGTGGGCATAGGTGAACTATACTTATATATGACTTAAGATACGATCATATATATATATACATACATACATACATACATATATATATATATATATATATATATATATATATATATATATATATATATATACACGGCTGTTTTAGATTAACTCTTCTCACACGCCAAACGGATGATCTTTAGTATAACTATTTGACAAATAGGATAGATACAGCATGGTCGCCTGGAACCCTTGTTGTGTCCCAAGATAGCCAGTCATTGCTACTCGAAAGAAAGACATTAGGGAAGAGGAAATGAAAAAGATTAAAAAAACAAACAAACAAAAAAAGAACGTATATAAGGATTTCTACGGAGGAAGTAAGAAAGATGAACAGTAAGTTCAATGGCGTGAGAAACGAATGAAATCAGGGGAGATGTAGAAAAGAAGGGATAGATTATAATTCAGTTCTGGTATTGTGTAGAAGAAAAGGGTATAAATCAAACGAAAATTATAACAAGAGGAAGAAAGCCTAAGCCTGTAAGTTAAGAGGCCGAGGTCTGTCCGGTAGAGTAGTACAGAAGTAGGAAACAGACACTCAGGTGTCTATGAGACACCGAGTTGTCTCGTTTGCTCCAGCGGGTCATGGCAGTTAGAAAGTTGATTAAATGCTCATTTTTCTCCTCTATCTGATGGACTTCTACTTGTTTGTTTATCTTTTGTACTCTCGGTCGGACAAAAGGAAGAATAAAAAAGTTCGTTTTTCAACCAAAAAACATCTTGCTTCCCTTGCAGTAACTGGGTAGCGTATGCAGTGGACTGCAGAGTGCAACATGCCCTCCTGTTTGATCCTATTACCAGGATATCCACGCTTGAACTTTTGGTTTAGTGTGGATTCAACATCATGGTCCTGTAAGGCAACTCTATACGACATGATCAAAGGCATGATGGGACAGCCAACACCAAGGATGAATGCACGATTCACCAACTAGACGAAGCCTGTCCATTTCGGCAGCTTTGGTCCGACAAAAGAGGAACAGAAAGGAAAAAAGAACTAAAGAGCCCAGAGCCGGTCGGTGAGAGATGCAAACAAACATCTGGGGAAGCATTTGTTGTATACACATATACATCCACGTTTGAAATTCATAACAAAGAAATAAAATTATTGGAGATTTTTCGGTTATGACTGAAGTGCAGATGACTAATCAAAAGGAAGAAAATAAGAATAATGAAAGAGAAAGATTGAGAAATAAGGAAAATGATTTCATACAGAAAATAAGAACTTCATTCCTCTGCTTCATCCCTCAAGCAAACTAATGTAATGAAAGTTTTCCTACTTTGATCTTCTTGCACATTGGTTTTGGTTCCAAAAGAAAAATGTCTTTTTTCCCTGTGATTTTTGAAAAATGTGTTGTAACTATGAATTTTCGAAAAAATTGTTATAGTTTTTTCAAAGCAGTGTACACGTCATCGATGTCATTTTTGAAAAATTGAAAATTTCTCTCTTATTTCGTCGATATGTATTTCTAAACCCTAAACTTGAGCGAATCTTCTAAAAAAAAAAAATAGAACAAAAAAAGGAGAAATATAATAGTGCAGCTTTCGCTGCTTTAATTTATCGTTGTTCAGGAAATCATTACTCATCTTTTGGTGTGCATTTGTCTCGATTTTGTAGCGCAGGTTAACTTAATCTGCTCTGGGGTGAGTGATTAAAAGTTTTTTTTGTGAAATGAATATATTGGTCAAGGTCGAAGTTGTTTTACTGTAAGTGATTTTAGTAAAATATGGGTAACGATTTAAAGATTTTTATGCAGTTTTGGAAATGGCTTTTTGTGAAATGATATCGGATATGGTTCGGCAAAACAGACATTCTGTCAAGTCGATGGAAAGTAGTTGGTTTATTGTGGTCGGGAGAATACCACGGCCAGTGAGGATGATAGAAAATTTTCTAAGTTTGTTTCACAAAGGGTTTGGAAAAGTGCATATTTTATTTTCTTCGTATTCGGAGATCGATATGCTGTTTTCAGCAAGATTGTGAGAGCGACCTTTTCTTCAACGTAAAGAGAGACGACTTCCTTTGTTTTATCAGCAACATGTGTATAAAAATACTTACTTGAGTTCGTAATTGTGCTGGTTTTAACTCTTCGGCAGTACCTTTTTGTGCGCGATGTTGATGGCATTCCAAGATTTGTTGTGTTGTAATTGATAAAATAACCCTTGCTGTATGTATTTCATGCTCATGTATACCACGCATTAGATGTATAAACGCATACATAGAAAAATATATTCTATTGATAAGAAAAAAAAAATAATTCGCTAGGACCAAAAAGATGAAAAGGAGATTTTGTAAAGAGACGGACTCGTGGAAAAAACTTTCTTTTATTTTTAGTGATTGAAAGGAATGTTCTCTGTTGTATTTTTATCCATTTCTATTGGTGATACTCTTCGTATGTTTAAAGTTTCATTTCTTTCCTTTAATGCTCTGTCTATACGACCATTTTTATTGAAGTTCGGATGTATTTTCGGCTACGTAACCGTAAATAGACATTATGGTCGCAATTTAGGCAGCAGTTTTTGCTTGGTGTGTCCCAGGTATGCTGCGTATGGACGTGTGAAATGAAATGCCTTTACGGTTGAGTACACACAACATTACCCGATGGAATTTGATTTTTTTTAAGAAAATGGCTCTTGAACAGTAGTTTACGAGAAAAGAGAAACGAATCGAAATCTTTACCCGGAAAAGTGATTTTGTATTATGTATCGGAAGTTTGAAAGACCAGATGTTTAGTTGCGGTTTTCGTCACAGACGCACACCAAGAAATGCATTTGCGTACACAGATAAAACTGTATTTCTTTTATTGCTTTTTTTTTGGGGGGGGTGATAATTTTGCTGTTTCTTCATGATTCGATGTTTTCTTATGTATGTTATTTTAGGAAAATGTAAAAGAGAGTGAAAGGTGTTAAGGGAGAACAAGTAAAGAAGTGGATAAAAAAATACTTTTTAGAAAGAGAGAGATGGAATAAAAAAAAAAAAAGAAAAAGTGTTTTTTGAATAAGCAGTGGAAGATGTAGCAGAAAGGAAAACAATTCAGATGAGAGATGGGGTTATCGGTTGATTCGCGATGTTCAGAGAGAATCACACACTTGAGAAGACATAACATAGATTCGACAAAATCTACACGAAAGACTTTTAAATGGATGGAGAAAAAAAAAACCTTATTTAAGGTGGTCGAGTTGACGTTGGAAAAAGAAATCCATACGTTGATGCATTAAAAAAAATCGTACCCCGAGATAGGATGTGAATATATATATATATATATATATATATATATATATATATATATATATATATATATATATATATATATATATATATATATATATATATATATATATGTATATATATATATATATATGTATATATATATATATATATATATATATATATATATATATATATATATATATATATATATATATATATATATATATATATATATATATATATATATATATATATATATATATTTATAAAATAAGAGGGAGCGTTACTTATAAGGTTGAGGGGGACTGTTCAATTGAATTTTCCACTTTTTTGAATGTTTGATTTGACTTTTAGATAATGCTTTCGTTGAATATACTTTGTTTGAGCTTAGCAAACTATACTTACATGATTTTTTAAATACGAATACAGTGGAAGTAATAAGGATATCAAATTTAATGGCGTGAGAAACGATTGAAAGCAGGAAGAAAATAGGAAAAAGAGGAGAGTTATCAATTATTTTTGGTATCGCGTCGAAGATGAAGGTATAAGTAGATCAAGTGAAATACATACATACATACATACATACATACATACATACATACATACATACATACATACATACATAAATATATACATACATACATACATACATACATACATACATACATACATACATGCATACATACATACATACATCCAGATGCACACAGACACGAAAAAAAACATTGCCAGAACAAGAAGGTGGATCATTAGCCTGACACGTAGTTAGTAGCTGGATTTTGATCCGAGATTTCCAGCGTATTATGTTTGATAATCAGAAAAAATAACCATCACTGGATTAAGAAAATGTTGAAAGGGGATGATATTGTAAAATGAATATTTTCATGTAAAATAAATGCTTTTTCCATCATGTTTTTGTCCTACAGCACCAATCTTTCTGTCTTTCTCTCTCCCCCTTTCTCTCTCTCTCTCCCCTCTATCTACCTATCTATCTATCTATCTATCTATATATATATATATATATATATATATATATATGTATATATATGTATATATTTATATATATATATATATATATATATATATATATATATATATATATATATTTATATATATATATATTTATGTATATATATATATATATATATATATATATATATATATATATATATACATATATATATAGAACTATTGTAACACAGCACACGGTTTGCTTTTTAGAAGACGCAGTTTCGCAGCAATCAACTTACCCCATTTCACTGTATGAGGAAAACTAAAACGCTGAGCATGCAATTCTTGTAACTTTTTACGTTCTTCTCAACAAAATCCACAGATTAAGAAACATCGAGTTGTGATGTAAATAGTGCCAAGATCTCAGCGCTGCAGCATTAGAAGAAACAGGGGACAACTTACCCCAACACAGAGTGACCAAACATTTATTTGGGGGGTTGGTGGGATCAGTCATCAGATTGTTTTGAAAGTGGTATCTGATATGTATTTGGTCCGTCACTGGCATCGTTTTGTGGCCGAGTTCAGAAAGTCAAATTAAACAGTGAGACATTATTCTTATTTTCTCAAGCATCAACATGAAAAAATTAGTACATGTTCTCCGACATAAGAACGAAACTCTAGCTCAAGTATTCAGGAGTTCAAAAACAAATAAACTACATTCAGTATATCAATTTTAGTCTGCTTGTTTTGGGGATCTATTAGAAATCAAATAGACCGATGTCAACAGTGACACATTTGTATAAATCAATGTATACATGCAATCTTCAGAAATGACAGTTAGCACCAATTGCTATGATCAATTGTTGATTGCTCTAGAAACTTTTCGGTAGGTATTTGAAATCATTTTTTGAGATCGTGAATTTGCTTTAAAATATCCATTATAAATTATAACATATATCCGTTGCTATGGAATTGTCTTTGTAAAAACTCTTGTGTAAGTTTGCAGACATGTGAAAATTTTGAACATTGTACAAGGCTAATTTCATTCAAGTTTCAAAGGGGCTCTATGTGAATTGAGTTGGGGTTACCGAGATCAGCTGTTTGTTAAACTTGAACACCAAGCGAAGAAAAGGAAGCTTAAAATTTTTTTTTAACGGGAGTAGCCTCTAAGTAAATAAGTGAAATCTGTTATGTAAAATTAGCAAATAGCAATTTTTTAAGATTATGTAGCGCCAGTCTTTGCAAGTTTCAAAAATGATTACTAGTCACAGAGTATGATTTTTTTTTAACCTGGCATTCACACATGTTCAAACATCGACTTTTGACAGATCTGTTACTGATATCCTATTGGATTTTACTTTTTCATCATATCAAAAACTAGTTTCGATTAAACCATTGTCCTTTAAGTCTTTAGTAAAATCATTTCTAACATCATTGAATATTATTTCATTTTCTAGTTGAATATTAGCTTAGTTTTTATTGATTTTGAGATCCTTTTAATAATTTTGTTTAGGTAATTAGATCTTGTGTTGCTATATGTGATTACAGAATTTTCTTTTTTGTGTCATCTTATGGGTGCTCTTATTTAGGTTGATATTAACATCTAAAAACTGTACAATTTTTACGTTTGCCTTAATTCCAACTTTGCAATTCATTTTTTTTTTCATTTCTTTTAACATGGACGTTCTTCCCACATTTTAGCACGTTACTATTTTCCACTATGAGTCGGTCATCATCCCGGGGGGGAGTCCTATATTTTTAGAGTTTAGTTTTAATGTGACGCGTACAAAATATACAAATATACAAATCGATCAGGTCTGACATTTCGGCTGAATCAAGATTACTCATAGAAATATCATAACTTCAGACGTCGTTTCTTTTAGTCTACTCTTCTTTGTTTTCGAACAGTACCGTCCGTCTACAGTGTTTGATTCTCTCGATATCGTTATAATTGATGTTAGTGCTGATATTCACAAATTTCAATGGCTTCCTCGAAGATGGATATAGAATGGTAGAAGTCCATAAAGTCGAACTGAACAAGTGTACATGTATATTCTGCTTGATGTTGCTAAACCATGTAATGGTCTTATCTTTTGTTTATCAACTGGTTTGGTTGTAGATGTTGCTTGATGCTCAAGTTGATGTCTTCTAATATCTTGTTGCTGATATTTCTTATCTGGGATTTTGGGTGTTTATTTGCTGTCCCACTACAGCAAAATATGACACAAGGTCGAGGCTTAATAGGAACCAGCCGTCCAAAAATGGCTCCAGCCGACGCAGCTTCGGTTTGCTAAGCAACCGAAGCAACCTCTGCTACGAAAGCGTCCACTTGGGGACCTGCTCCATTAAGTGCAATGGGGCAGTGCTGCCCAAGGGGAAGGGGTTATTCACTGTCCCACCACAGCAAAATTTGACACAAGGTCGAGCCTAACGTGGGAAGAATAGGAAACCATCCATCCAAAAATGGCTCCCACCGACACGGCCTCGGTTTTGAAATGCAACCTTCGCAACCTCTGCCACGAAAGCGTCCACCAGGGGACCTGCTCTGTTGAGTGCAATGGAGCAGTGCTACTCCAGGGAAACTGACCCCCTACAGCTGGGCCAAGTAATAATAGGAGAGCCCAAGGACGAATCCAAAGGCCTCCAATGCGCATAGCAGTGGCAGCCTCAGTTAAACCTCATTGGCTGACGCACTGGACCGGCGCACTCGGTCTTGACACCATCCACAACACCCTATCTCCGGTCCATTCGACGGGCAAGTGTCCGTAGCGGCGCCTCGGGCTCTGCTGTTGAATAGATACTATACTGCGATCCCGAGGAAAAGGCCAGAAATAAGGGAAGGACTGGTATTCACTGGGGTTAATCAGTCTAGTCGTGGGGTTGTTTATGAGATCCGGTTCGTGGTCCTTCATGAGTATGTACGCATCTTTTTTTTGCAGTTTTTCTACTCTATCACTGAAATTTAATATATATATATATATATATATATATATATATATATATATATATATATATATACATATATATATATATAAATAGATAGATAGATAGATATAGAAATTCTCAGAGTTGGGCTTTGGTAAAACAGTGTATGAACTCAAAATTGAAAAATAAAATTACAAATGCAAATATAGATAAATTACAAGGAACAAAAAAATAGAAATATGTACTAAACAATTATAAGACAACACGTTGAAATAACACAGATAGATTCATGGCTTGCGTGACAAACAGTCAGGGATACCGTGGGACTACATCTAAGAATTGACTAAAAATGACTCTTTATGTACTTAGAGTCTAGAGAGTTTTACAACTTTAAACTCTATGTAAAAATATTTATCTATAAAAAAATTTAAAAATTCAAAAATTCATGCCATTTCAGTGAATAATTCCCCAATATCTGTTAAAGTAATTTATGTGATTTCCTTCGGTGTTTCTTATTTTCATTTTTTTTTTTTCACACATGATTTGATACTATGGTACTGTGTGTGAATTTATCAGATCACAATCCTAATAAATGTAAATATTTATCAGCAAGTTCTTCGGCTATTAGCAGCATAATTCAGTCATGAAAATGCTTAAACAAGACACTTAACTATTCAATTATGCATGTTTATAATCACTTGAAGGGGAAATCGACTGCCAAAACACGTGTTTAAGAACATTATCTCTCCTTTTCGTTATATATATATATATATATATATATATATATATATATATATATATATATATATATATATATATATATATATATATATGTTTGTGCGTGTGTGTGGCGTATCAAAATACATGATGATATTACCTGGATCTTGATTTGAAATGTTCATCTTATAAATTTCAAGCTATGTAATAATTACATCACTGAATAAAGTACATGTACAAGGAAAGAGATTATGTTGAAAAATCAATATTTTTGTGCACAGATTCTGTTACAATCTTCAGACTGAGGATAATTCATGTTCTTGAATTTGTATATATATCTTTGTGAGTGCGTGCACGCATGTATCTTCATTATCAAAAAAGATACATAAGTACATATATCGTAATTTATCACACTTATATATGATTAGATCTGACAGAATATGATGATAGTGAAGACCTTTTATTATTAAACATATTTTGTCCGGTACCAGGGTTAACCAGTATCAAATCAAACAGCCGATCACGTAAATGGATAATTACTGGTGATGAAGTACAGACATTCATGATTCATTATTAGTACTAAGTAAAAGATTAGTCAAGTGATCCCATAGTCCTGCAAAATATCTTTTAAATTAATATTTGAATTGATACCCCCCCTTGCCCTAGCAACTGGTATTAAGAACAATGGCTAGTGAGTTCAGTCCTAAATAACTATCTGGTAGCGAAAGCAATAACCACGATAACCTTTGAAAATATCAGTCAATCACCTGCAGCATATAGAAATAGCCACATATTGATTCCTGGTGAAGAGCAGGTTCCTGATATTGAATTAGTATTTCACGATCATTTTGTCTTCAGATCAATGTTTGCTGAGTCTAGCTCTTTGTTCCAGAAGGCTTAATCAAACAAATGCTTATATCATTTTCATTACAGTTATATTAACAGTTAATCAAATAATCAAGCCGTACCTTCTCTGGCTTCACATAACACATTGTTATTCACTTGTCCTTTTCTGAATATGTGAATTATACTTGAAGGCGATAAACTACTGAAGTGGTGTCACTTACTTCATTCGGCACTTTTTTGTCTGTAGCCACTGAGAAAGAGAGATTCATACCGATTTTTTAAAGCATAAGTGCGAAGTGAAAACAAACTGTCCTAGCCGGAGTTTGAACTTGGCTCACCGAATCCATGCTCGAAGCCGTTACCTGCTCGATCACCCCATGCCTCATATGCAAAGGTAAAATACGTTAAACTTACAGATCAATCAATCAATTGATAGGCAAATAGGAAAATGAGAATAGTTGTCCAATCCAGATACGTATATATCTAGAGTCGTTACTCACTTCTAAGAAATCGAAATTCAACTTGAAGGAAAATCGATTGTATGACTAAATGCGGAGACACTTTTCCGAACATCTTCTGACTTGATTGACAAAGGAACAAAGAGTTTTCTGCCTATTGTCCGATTACATAAAAGCATCTTTGATTTTTTTTTCTGCCACTTATGGTTCGATTCTTACCAATATCTTGATCGTATCTTCTCTGCCAAATCTTCCAGCAAAGGAGTTAAAAATAAATGCTTATCGAATTATTTGAACACAACTCGTTCAGCTGCGATTAGGTAAAAAAGAAAAGTTTAGAGATGCCACTCAAACAAAGAAAATTGTTTATTGGTGTTACAAAATAATTTATTTGGTTAATATTTATGTGTAAAAAAAAATGATAATTATATGACCCATGATATAAAGAGAAAAAAGTTGTCAAACAATTACCAGATTTTCTTTTTACTCTGTATAGTGAGACAGTAAATTCTTCCAATTTGTCCCCGCCAAAGTTTTTGAGCCTTGCAGAGCTATTTAGCAGAGAGTCTAATCCTTACTGAGTGCATAACTGCTCTGACACTGTACCAGAGAAAGCTAAATTTATTTAATGAATATCATATATATATATATATATATATATATATATATATATATACATATATATATATATATATATATATATATATATATATATGTATGTATGTATATATATATATATATACATATATATGTATGTATATATATATATATATATATGTATGTATATATATATATATATGTATATATATATATATATATATATATATATATATATATATATATATATATATATATATATATATATATATATATATATATGACAAGGACAATTCTAACTAAAATTAAGGTAGAAAATACTATTATTAGTAATATTACCGACTGACCTAAATTGATAACACTTACATAGCTATTTTATTTATGTTACTGATATGATTATTTCATTATGATAAATAGACGCATATTTACCAAAAATTAATTATCATGCATACAATACAGAATCTGCAGTAATCATCTTAATTCGGAGCAAAAGTTCAAATGGAGTTTGACCAGGCTTGAAAATTAAATATACAGCTTGCATAACTCTATTCCATTCAAAAATGTTTTGTAATATTCTACTCCAGATTTTGCTAAACTGCATATCTCCCCAAAGATTCCGTGTGGTCGTGACCTGTACAAGGGTAGGAGCAAGGGGTAAAATATGAAAAAAAGCTACAAAGAAACTGTATTTTCCCAAGTTCGTGATGGATTCAAACCAAATATATTTGGGCATATGTAAAGTAAAAATCTCTGCATTAAAATTAATGAATGTATTTAGTAAAAAATGAGTTGCTTTTTTCTACCCAAACATCATGTCACGCAATCATTTAACAAACATGGCTTCTCCTCCTGTCCAATGATTCATGTATCTTAGTGCATGTTCTCTACACTCTTTTCTTTACCCCTCTCTCCCTCTCTCTCTCTCTCTCACTCTCTCTCTCTCCCCCAAACACACACATATATAGCTATATGAATTGCTGATATAGATATACGTGTATAAATGTATGCACATATTTTTTCGTATTTCATCAGGATATTTTTTTCTAAAAGATCGTGGAATGATAGACATATATTTCTTCGGAATGAATAATAAGGAGGGTATAATCTTCTGAGGGTTTGTCATAGAATATAATATGAATATAAATTATAGTTTCAATGTCGACACTGTGCAAATAAGAATAGTTAATACGTAATGAAATAATGTGTTGAAAAAATGTGAACTCTCTCAAGAATAGACTTGATGAATATTGGAATAAACAAGATTTTTTTAATTTACCCACAAGTCCACAATAAACACTTGGAAATCATGTGAAAATCTTAATTGATTACAGGGGACTGGGAAAGGAGATACATCATAACTTGTCCAAGAGAATATCACTAAGATAAGCTGATGTCATGCAATTATGCATTTAGATTAATATGAAAGAACTTAGTGCGTTTTGATCGATAGTTTGTGCTAAGTGTCAAAATAAATGAAAATAATGAAGACAGATATATTAGAAAAAGATTCAAGGTCCATGCCTCAACAGGCCAATACAATTTACAGGTACAGATACAATACATCCGTACATAAGTTTAGTGAATTTAAACATAGAACCCAAGTGGAATGACTTTTGCCACTACTCTATGTGATGGGGACTTCAAAAGGACAGTGGGAACTAGTTTTTGGGTACCTTATATTTCCCATTGTGAAATTCCACGAAATTTGACTTATATAACTAAATTAGCAATTTGACCTTTTACACAATCACACATACGCAAGCCCACACACACACACACACACACACACACACACACACATATATATATATATATATATATATATATATATATATATATCAATATAAATCGTAGAATGTGATTTGCCACACAAACAAGCTGACATTTCTGCCCTCTTCGGACCTCATCAGACGAATATATATATGGGGATGTGCGTGTGATTTGAGCCTATCATACTGTGATAAATAACTGAATAGTTTTATAAACTAATCCGTTTCTGGAGCGAATTCGAGACTGGCTGAATGCTTTGCTCCTTAGGGCTCGTACCAGACTAACATGTACTTACAATAAAACATTATGTGGGTATTTGTGCATTCAGTCTTTCTGTATTTATTGCCATCTCTTAAAACGTCGCTTGTCTTTACCTGTGCATAGATACACTGACACACATACAGATGTACACACAGTTGCACTCAAACACATGCATACACACATGCACACATGCACATGCAGTGGTACGTATACATATATAGCAAAGTTAAATTCAAAGTTGAGATTAGCATTGACATTTTGGATGGATATAAAGTAGCATTATACATAGATATATATCTATATACTACGTTATGGGGTAATAGTTACCAAGTTGTGGTTTTATTAATCATTGATACTTACGCAGTACCTCATACTTCTGGCGTTGTGCTGAAACCATACAATGCTTTGGAAATAGCAATATATATATATATATATATATATATATATATATATATATATATATATATATATTCACATGTAAGGACTCAAAGTTGCATAGTCATGAAACTGCAGTAACGTGTCGGTCGCTTGGTAGTTCTTGGTAGTTTAGTTGACTTCTTTGAAACAGGTTAGAGGGGGGGGGAAGGAGACAAGGTAGGGACGAAACAAAATGATACGAAGTCAAAGATCAAAGAGGGAGGCTGACAATGTTGCCAACCTAGACATCCGTTGTCAAAAGAGATGCATGTTGATGATATGGGGTCGATGCTTCTTGCAGTGGCTTTTCCAAATCTGTGTCTCTTTGATAAACTCTACATACTCTTTTGACACGACGGTTATTGTAAGATGACCGAAGTTAAGCAACGTCGAGTCCGTCCAGTACGTAGATAAATGTTCGACTGGGTATACCGGGTGTTGTAAGCAGCTGGGTATATTGTACAGAGCCTCCCATGGGGATCCTGTTGATCCTTCTAGAAGAGAACAAATCCCTACGGTACGCTCAATAACGCACGATGACCCCCCCCCCAAAAAAAAAACACTTCTGATAGTCTTGCTGCAAGCAGCAAGAGATAAATGAATGAATGTCTTTGATTCAAAGTGTTCTACGGAGAATGTGCTATGATGGCGGAATCAATCGAAAAAATATAACCTTCATGGGATACACTCACTAAAACACCTAAAGTAAAAAGCTAAACATCATGTTTATCATTGTGTATGATCCAGCGGGATTATTTTCCTCGTCTTTATGTTCATTTGTTCCCAACGATTCGGTCGTGCACCCTCCAGTCTTCATTGGGTGTTCTTGGTTCTAGAATTAGGAATCATTTGCCATTGCGCATTTTCATATTGAATTCAGCACGTCACGTTTTTGTGTTTCAGTATTGGGTATCAGTGTCAAATACAGAGTTGTTTTTTGATCATTAGAAGACCTTTTTGCTTTTTCCGAAATCGCCTTTTTGATAGGAGGTTCCCAAATGCTATCTATATCGATGCTAGTTCAGCTTATTGGTTTGATAGCACAATGTACGCATTCGCTTCCTCCAGACAACGCATTCGCCAATTGTTCTCCATGTCTTAAATTTAGCCGTCATCACGTAAGAGTCTATGTCATCACGTAAGAGTCTATGTGATCACGTAAGAGTCTATGTCCCTCCTGTTCTCTCCATATATGGTCCACCATGCCAGATTTTATCTTTATTTTCTTTCTGCTTTCTGCATCTGGGGTCTTTTTGTAACACCATGACGTTAGACCACCGCAAAAAAAAAAAAGTTTTTGCATGTTTCCAAACTCTGATTCAAAACAAGACTGCTTATATCAGGGACCCCATTTCTTAGGCTAAGCCACCTGCCCAAATCGTGTAAGATGCGACCATGTGACTAACCTAAGCTTTCTTCCTGTCTGACTGCTTTGTTCTTTCTCCCTTTCAAACTACTGACATTCTTTTCTCCTACATTCAAAAATGTTTCGTCGATAGAATTTTTATCGGTTAAGTTATGATTGACAATTTGAAACCATTCCTATTCCTGTAAAAGTTCAGTATATATATATATATATATATATATATATATATATATATATATATATATATATATATATATATATATATATATATATATATATATATATATATATTGGGGGCTCGTATACGTTTTATATTCACAAGTATATGATTTCTTCTGATACTTTTCTGCATGTTTCACATATGATAATCTAATATATTCGATTTGATCAGACATGTCTTTAAATGGCCCTTTTTGCCCGGGTTTTGGTCTTGAATCTATGTATTTCTGTGATACTGCTTAATTTATGACATTACAACACACAGAAAGAGAAACAGGCAAACGATACTGCTTCTCCCTAGAGGGACATGAACAACTATTTAATACTCAATGCAGAATAAGCAAATGGTAGAAATAATCGAGACAAGAACGGAGAGACTCGAAGGAAAGCAAAGAGAAATAAGAAAAAATAGTGGTAAAAGTTGAAAGCCTGTGGATAAAACAAGGAAGATGTTTGGAAAAATATGGAAAAGAAAGAACGAAAAAAATGAGAAGTTATTGGAGAATAAACACAAAAAAGAATAAGGATGGGTCTTGGGTCCATAAGTATATATATTCTGCCTTCAGGGTGTAGTGAAGCACATACAAATATTGAGAAGGGGAATAAGTATTTCTTGAGCTTCGTTCTGATATTAGCAAATTGATAAATCACGTGGTAAGACCAAAGATGTCTTCACACAGCAGCCCTTACGTACCTATTCATTCGAACCAGCATTTCATGTGAAGGTGAACATATGTATTCCAGCAGGTGATGGCCTTTTCTCTTTTTACAGAAATTGATGTACTTGTTTTTGTTTTTTTCGTACAAAACCGTATATGAGCACACACAAACGCACATACAATCACACACATACAATCACACACACACACACACACACACACACACACACACACACACACATATATATATATATATATATATATATATATATATATATATATATATATATATATGGGGGGGAGTACATCGATAGGTATATATATATATATATACATATATATATATATTCTGAGAGAGAGAGAAACAGAAAGAGAGAGAGAGAGAGAGAAAGAGGGATAGGGAGAGGTAACCAAACAGGATGGAAACATAAATGGGCTTGTGTAGTTAATCCGTTATTTCTTCATATTTCAAGCTCTGGTGTAACTTGATGTTTATTGTTGAATGTATCGACGCTTTATGAAATAGACCCAGTTATTGCATTATATCAAACAATATTTTATTGTATTCCTGATCTGATATATATGTGTATATATATATATATATATATATATGATGAAGAGAGGTATGATAAAAAATCTTTAGACGTGGCGAGGAGCTTTATTTGAACTCATTTATTCCAAATATTATCGTGAGCACGCAAGGGTTGTTTCGTAAGAAATGTATTCCATCGAAATTCCCAGATCTAAATATATTTCCCTTCTTTTGCTTCACCCTTTGTATATAATCAGGAGAGCAGGCACACACACACACACACACACACACACACACACACACATATATATATATATATATATATATATATATGAGGCCATGCTCAATTGCACATGATGCTGAGTAATACTTTGATATATTGGTCATCACTAGCAGAGGATTTTCATAGTAATTTATTTTAAACGGTGTGAGACGAGTTATTTTTACTTACGAAGGGGAGCCATACACATACATATATGTTTGCGTATATATATATATATATATATATATATATATATATATATATATATATATATATATATGTATATGTACATATATATGTACATATATATATAAATATACACATATATATATTTGCGTGTGTGTGTGCATTTATGTCTGTCTGTATGTCTCCTTATATATATATATATATATATATATATATATATATATATATATATATATATATATATATATATATATATATATATATATATATATATGGGGAAACTGACAGCCGGACAGAAACCCACCCGTAGGGCGAAAGAGAGACATAGAAGAGAAACATCAAAGAAAATAGGAACGAAAGAATGAGTTACTGAATTTGTTGGGATTCGTAAAATATCCACGACAGAGCTTTCTTTCACACGTGCAAACTAAGAATAGATAAGTACGAGCTGACTAAGATTGATAGACAGGATTGATGAACAGACTGATATATATATATATATATATATATATATATATATATATATATATATATATATATATATATATGACAGAAATAGACTGAAGTAGATAGATGGCGTAGGGGTGAGAGAGTACATTAATTTTCACAGAATCAAAGAAGGTGGAAAAAAGGGCGGTAGATTGTATTCCACCAATATTCCAAATAGAGTAAAGCCTGTTTGCCTCGAAAACAAACATTCGAACTCATCGCTTCAGCTCTATAGTTGCACATGGGACATTCTGATTGTTAGATAGATCGATAAATTGATAGACAGATATGCTCTTATCTTGTCTAAGAAAAGTTCAACTCCCACAAAGACGGATTACTAACGCCCTCTGTCCTCTCTTCTCACAGGC